>QMFE01053062.1:0-10531 GCA_003314665.1 Tricholoma sp. MG77 | reverse complement strand
CGCAACCTCCCTTTCTTTGGTAAGGGTTTCACCTAGCATATGAGAGTCCGTGTTAATGGCTTCCTGGCATTGTAGTTGATCCTAATATAAGCCCAAAGCCTGGGCAATACGAATATATCGCCTGGTACCCAGGGAAGGCGGCTGTTGAAAAAAGAAAACAAGCTTACCTTGATGCCCATCCGCAGATTAGGGCTCACAGTGGTCGCCTTTTACCTGATGATTATAACTCGTCTGATGAGGAGAATTCGGTGTAATACTTCAAATAGCGACTTTAATATCATTGGCTATCTCTCTGGTTGAAAGCTAGTGTCATCCATCCTCCATCATTTAAATTTGATATAACCCTTGTCCTTACATCTAATCTAACGCTGTGCCCGGACCACCGAATCTCTTGGACCCGATGTAACCACTCCCTCACACACATGGGGCCCTGGAGGTGTTAGGAACGTAGATTATCAATTTCAAAGTTCATCTCTGTCCATTGATATTTGCTAGTACAGATACTAGACCACTGATCATGACATACCACAAATCACTTGAGGAGATATATAAAGACAAAGCCAAGTTTGATTGATCCATCCATCGAATATTATACATGTCCTTGGTGTAGTGCAAGTCCAAAGATGATATATCTGTACACTTATTCCATGGTGCACCAGTTCAGAGGATACTCCTCAGCACTTTATCTTCCTCAAAAGTCTTGTTGACCTGCAAATTATAAAAATCAACAAAGATTTATGTAAAAATGCGAATAGACCACTGACTCGAGCTAAAAATTCTTCATCCGTCAAGACTCGCATACCAGTAGCCGCGAGGGCCTTGGATACATCTAGACAAGCATAGTGAGCCTCAATAGTCGCCGCGGATGATGTGAATCCAGGAGTGTGGTTTCCGCCATCTTTGATTGTTGGGATTGCTAAAGCACGGAAAATTCAAGTTCGGAGAACTAGTAAGAGAAGAGCTCTACACACCAAATCCTGGATGCAATGCGGGAAGCGCTATCCAATATGCAGAAAGTTGGTAATCGGAGATGTATTGAGATATTCAGACGATTGATTCACGTACCGTATGTCACATTTCCCTGTCAAGCACCCCAATCAGCACTGAAGAATAGTAAAGGCGCCGAAAGACATTCACAAAGTCAGTTGATGCCCTCTTGATACCCCATTCGTAATCTATGGTTCCATATTTGTTGAGTATTACATTAGCAACTTCGTCACCTACCAAAGGACGATATCAGTACCTATACGAGCATAATTTTCAAATGATGAAGTTACCCAAAGCCTTGTTCTGACGAAGATCCCAGGTGCCAGGTTCTACAGACAGTTTAAGTTGACAGCCAGTGGCTTGAGCGGCAGCCCTGATTATCACAGTGAGGCAGGAGCGAAAATCTACCAAAGAAACCTACTCGAGGCATGGAAGAACGCGCTTGAAGGTGCCTTGAAGTTCCGCGCGAGTTGGCGCACGTACGTAGCAACTGAGTTAACTCTGGTCAATCCAAGCAGCTATCTAGACTAATATGACGAACATCACTTTGGAGTAATCCGGGATGACTACCAAAACAGAACTTTGGGTGGGCGTAAGAGGGCAGAGAAGTTACGTACTGTTTGGAGCCCAGTCTTTCCCTTCAATAATCCCATGAACACGGTGCGTGGGATGGAGTTGCTGGCGCAGAACCGAGATGTTATTGTAGGCAAGGACGGCAGCATCCAGCGAGTTCGTACCCTCCCAAGGGGATAGGGCAGCATGTGCACTTAGGGATGCCGGGGATATTAAAGGGAGTAAGCACAGAATGAAACGCCCTTACGTATGACCGTGAAACTCTGCTATTATACGCTCGAGCGCAAGGCAACTGCTGAGGCTGACAGAACCTATTGGACCTGGCGCGGGATGGCACCTGAACAGGCATCAGAATTGTTCACAACAACCTCCAGAATAAGATATTCGCTCACATCAAACAAGCATCCATACCGTCATATCCACCCTTATCGAGCAAGACCAATTTTCCAGACCCACCCTCCTCGGCTAAAATAACAGGCTACTAAGTACAACACCCGGATGCAAATTAGAAGACTCAACTAACCCGGAGTGCCTAAGAGAACAACCTTTCCTGAAATATTAAAGTGCTGGAGAGCTGCCTTGATCGCACATGCAACAGCCACGCCTAAACCGGTATTTAATCACGACATATTGGTCAAAGCCTATTACGCCCACCTCCGATTGCTATCAGGTTATGACCACACGCATGGCCGATGCCTGGCAACGCGTCCATCTAATAACAAACAAGAACTAAGTAAGGGTAGGACGATTCCTAGTGATACCCACCTCAGAGTTTACCCCAATTGTCCGTCCGCCATCTCCGTGGGTGTAAGTCGCTCGCCATCCGGTTTCAAGGTGGTAATGTTTAGTAACTTCAAAACCATGCTTGGCTACAAAAGCTGTAAGGACGTCGTGGGCACGGCTATGCGAGCATAGTAAGCATTTATCGGGTTTACTGGCATTTATCACGTACTATTCCACCCATTTAATCTCTGGGTGACCTGCAGACAGAAAAGTTGTTCACGATCTCGAGTGTAGTTGAAAAGAGGGCATACTGTGTATCTCGAGACTTAGCTCCCTAAGTTCTTTGTCCAAATCCTTGATTGTTGCCTCGATGTGTTCTAAGACATCAGGTCTGTAAAGCTCTGTAGCACCAGGCCTCGCGGGCGTTGGTTTAGCTGGGTCATCAGGACTCCATACAGGGCCGTCGTTCGCGGGGACGAAGCAGCCGCATTGGTGGGTTGTCATCTTGGAATAGGACTAGGATGGGAAACGACTTTGAAATAGGTTAGTGGAGTTTATATGTCACGTCAGTCGAACCTCAAGCTGTTCTCTTGCGGTCCACTTAAGTACACTGCTGTGGTGCGAGCGCTTGGCGGGCGTCAGGAAGGATCTGAAAACTTGGAGGGAAATTTGCCAAAATAGGCCAATTCCTACAAAATAAGTCGCAGAAATATGTGGCCATCCACATCAGATTGAGTCCATCTCCCACTCGGACGACCGTGACGGAAGCCATGATAACGCACGCGAATGTTCAGTCGTTCATCGCAAGACAACGCCTGCTACTGGAAATGGAACGCAAAGCCGAGATCGAGCGTAGCTCTTTGCTTCTTTCCAACTGTGGATCAAAACTTTTGGAACAGAAAGGCTTGTCGCTCGGTGGACTCGGGATTGTGAGTGTGAACATCGGTCTCGGCGGAAAGACGTATGCACTCCTTCCACGCCATCTATTGTTCCTACGCTTATATCTCCCAAGCGCAGACTCGTAGAACTAGAGCGGCCTGCAGCATACCATTCAAGCCCTGTATTTCCTCCACACACCTTTAGGTATGCCTAATTTGTGCGAAGCAATACAATATTAAGATCCGCGAAAGACCTGGAGATCTTGCCAGGATTGAAGCTAACGTTTCAACCGGTGGATCTTCGAGAAAATCAAAGAAGATCGGGACAGAAGATGTGAAGGGAGCGCAACCGGAGGGCGTTGTTTACAAAGTATGTTTAAGCGTCATCCACTCACCACCATTATCTGAAGCATTTCTTAGGTCTCGGATACCAAGATTGTCATTGCTATTGACTCATTGGACGCTACATCAGATGATCTCGATTTACCAGAGCGATGTCGGATGGTGAAGCTGGCGAACAGTGTGACTTATGATAGGTACTGCTCACAGAAAAAACCGTCTTGAATATGATCTGACGATATGAAGGATGGATAAGGCTCTTGATCACCTGGAAAAATTACTCGATGGCTCAAAGGTTCGTCTGCTATTCTGGGTCTATCTGCCAACGTGCTAATTGAATGTAGACTACAGAAAAGTCGCCGGAAGAATTCACTTGTCTCATACAAGTACTTATGGGGATGGCCCAGCCTTCAGAAGTGACCCCAATACGCGACCTAAAGTTTTTTGACAACAGTTTGAATGATAGTCAGAAAGATGCGGTCAAGTTCTGCCTGGAATCTCCAGAAGTGGCTTGTATCCATGGGCCTCCGGGTATGTTTTCCTACTAATTTGTATGTGCTCTAGTTCATCCGAAAGTTAGGTACGGGAAAGACGCACACTCTTATCGAGATTATTCGACAGCTGACGGCTCTAACTCCAATGAACCCGAAGCCCCTCCGCCTTCTGGTTTGTGGCGCTTCTAATCTATCAGTAGACAACATCCTAGAGCGACTACTAGCTCTACCCCCTGGCGAAAAGGGCGAACGGCTCAAAGTCACTCGAATTGGTCACCCTGCCCGAGTGATGGCCCACGAAGGTGTTCTCGAGTCCACACTGGAAGTGAAGGCGACTCGGACTGACCAGGTACGTGCTTTCAAACCATATGGACAACCTGGGGAACTGAATGCACGACATGTAGGCTGCACTCGCGAAAGATGTAAAAAATGAGTTGGAGACGACGTTGGGGATACTATCTGGTAAGGGAAAGGGTGTCAAAGGAAGAGGTCCGAGGGGTGCTGAGCGCAGGAAGCTATGGGACGAGGTGAAAGCTCTGAGGAAAGAGTGAGTCTGTTATCGAAAATTATAGTCGTGTAACAGCTAGTTGACTCGTATTCAGGTATCGACAACGCGAGGGAGGGGTAGTGAAGGCTGTTCTGTTGGATTCGCAAGTCGTGTTAGCTACATGTCATTCATCAGGCGGGAGGCCGCTACGGAACGAGGAATTTGATGTTGTTATTATCGACGAAGCGACACAGGCTCTCGAAGCAGTAAGTCGTTCATCTTTCGTTACATAATTTAAGGCTCAAACACAAGTCTCCCTCATTCAAGGTGTGCTGGATTCCGATATTCAAAGCAAAGAAGTTGATTTTGGCTGGAGACCCTATGCAACTGCCGCCGACGATTCTTTCCCTCAACAACAGGAAACGGAAGGATGACTCCGTCAAGTCAGCCTCGACTAGCCGACCCAATGTCAATCGGAGGCTAGAGGAAAATGCATCAAGTGCACAAGTTGAAGGTGGATCTGCATCAGATCCCGAATCCTCTACCTCCAATTCGTCTGAGAATCTTCAAGACGTAACGGATACGGTTGCTTCTATATCTGTCACACCTGGCATCAAGGACTCAAAACACTCGAATCTGGTTCTACGACCACCACGTACACTAGAGACCACCATGTTTGATCGTCTAGAGAAAATGTACGGTCCTGGCATTAAACGGATGCTCACCGTCCAGTATCGGTGTGTTTTCCTTTCTTCTCGCTGTTGAACGATCTTTACGAGTGCTCACTTGACTTCATACAGAATGCATTCCCAAATCTGCACCTTCCCTTCTAAAACGCTCTACTCGTCAAAACTAACGTCCCATTCATCTGTGGAAGGGCATCTACTGCAGGATCTACCCAATGCCCATGCAACCACCACGGAAGAAGACGAGAAAGAAATGCTTGGCACGCCTGTAGTTTTTTTTGACACTGCGGGATGTGAATACTTTGAGAGGCTAGATGGAGATGCAGAGGAAGGAAGCCGATGTAATGAGAATGAAGCAACTATCGTGAAAAACTGGGTGGACAAATTGGTACGTAGGCAGATCTTTACATTCGATATCCCTTGTGCTAAGGTTTGCCGACAAGGTGGAGGTTGGGATCATGCCAGATCAGATCGCTGTAATTACGCCGTATGATAATCCATGCTCTACTAGTTGTGCTCAGACTCAACGTACGAACATAGATATCAAGCACAAGTAACCCTCCTCACGTCGTTACTACGTCCCATACATGGAACGAGTATTGAGATCGGCACAGTGGATGGGATGCAAGGGCGAGAGAAGGAGGCAGTGGTAATCAGCCTGGTGCGAAGTAATAATGCTGTACGTTCTATCTTGTTCCATATTCACTGCCTCTGTTTTGACTCCCGCAACACGGTCAGCGTCAAGTAGGTTTCCTGAAGGACAAGAGACGTCTCAATGGTGAGACCATTTTCCCTCACTTCATAATACGATCTGATATCTATTTTTGTGCAGTGGCGATGACCCGAGCTAAACGACATCTTGTGCGTTCATTTCTATCAAGGTCATCATAACCTCACGTCTGGTGTAGTGTGTCGTCGGCGATTCTTCGACTGTATGTCATGGCGGAAGCTATCTCAAAAAATGGTTAGCGTGGCTGGAAGTACATGCTGACGTCAGATATGCGGGCCTCGAATAATACATGTCATGGAGTTCGGTCAAATCATTTGGAGAAGGTTCTGAGCAAGAGCCCTGTGACTACACAAATATGATGCTATACGACTCCCTGATGTACTGGAGTGACGTCTTTACATACTAGGACGGCCTTTTCCAACGAGTCAGTGTAACCATATACCGGAAAGCCAGACGAAATAAATAATACGCATGCAACTAATACTCATCCACATCCGACAGGGAAGCGTACTCCGACATTGACTGGTCATCTTCATACTCCTGCACTACATCCCGCATCGCAAACCTCATAATCGGTGTCATCGGCACCAGTTTAGGCCCCACAACCTCCATAGCCTCCTCATACATATCCCTCTGGCCGCCAACGTTGATACTAGCACTGGCATATGCAGGGACAACATCCCTCTGCCCAAATTCATGTTCCGAAACGGGCACCATTCCCTCGTCCGATGACGGCTGTGGCGCAAGCTCCACCGCGGTCCCACTGCTCCCCCGCGCATGTACGTGTGGGCTGGAGCCCACCCTCGTGGTGCTAGCCGTGGCGGACTCTGGGAGAGGCACCTGCCCAGCCATGCTCGCGCCGGTGAATGTAATGCCACTGCGCACCCGGGGCGTCGGCGGCGCCTCCCCGTTCTCCCGTGATACAGTTTCCGTCCATCGCAGATCCAGCACCCGCCCCTTAACCATGCCGTCAACCGCGCGTACACCAAGCTCACGACATAGCAGGAAGTATGGGAGGTATTGTGCGTCAGGCTGTGTTAGTCTGCTCATGACCTTGAGCAGTTGCATAGCACTAAAGTCGGCTGAGTAATAGCCTGCGACCATGGTGGTCGAGCGATCGTCAGGGCCGATTCCAACACCATTTCCGGAGATGGGACTGTGAGGGTTCGTGGTGGGTGAGTAGACTTTGAACCCCGCAGGTCCAAGGCCTGGATGTAAAGTTTCGGGGTTGCTGGTGTTGGCAGCGTGAGAGGTTTCTGCAGTTTCTTGAGCAGATGCAGACTGCGAAGAGTGGATAATGTGGAGGTTGAGAAGTGCATGGGCTTGTAGGAAGTGCGAGCATTGTTTCACTGTTGAGCAAAGTATCAGATCTGCCAGCATCATACGCTAAAGTGGGAGTGATAATTACCATCAATTCTGCCATTAGAATTTACTGAAAGAGTGCTTTAATGGTCGCAATGTCATCCTCGAGAAATACCTACTATAATCGGTGACATAATCTTGCCAATGCGCCAACTTTCCTCCGAACGCCTCGTATAAACTCTCAAAATGTAGGCCGACTCTTAGCCGTTCCGGGACTCGAGGCAGGACACACTCGCGAAAGAATGCCTTAGTCTCAGACTTGGAGCAGTCACCAATAGTTATAATCTAAGTTCAGATCTCCTGCTCAGAAGCCAGAACAATGGTAATGAGAGACGATTACCTTGCAATGTTGCATGACGTTGAACTGCCTGAGCCAAGTTTGGTAGAATGGATCGCTGGTGGCGTGTATGACATGACAAAGCCGGTCTTGCTTGGTCAACACGAGCATCGAGTCAAGGAGACATTTCATCGCATCCGAAGATTGAATAAGTGCAGGTCTGTTGAAGAATTTTAGCGACTTCAAGCTGGCAAAAGTCATCAAGTACGGACAGTTTATGAGCTTCATCAAAGAAGATCACCTTCAGAGAAGCAAAGTCATTCAAAAATGAAATAGAATAACCTGGAGACTGACCGGAATCTTCTTCACACGTTTCTTTTTCTCTTTCTCCATCCTCACATCCTCGCCCTGTGCCGCATGCTGCGAATTCCTCGCCGAAGAATGGGGCAGGTCCCTCTCCTTACCCTTCGATCCTTTCCGGAATGATCTCCACCTGACCCTCAAGGAGTCAACAGTGGAACGGTTGTGTGAACCACGGGTGCCACGCGGCCGGTCAGAATCAGAGGGAGGCGACTCTTGCGATCGATGGGACTTGTTGTCCGCCTGGTTTCCGTGCTCTCGCTCTTTCTCGTCGTGAAATGGTTGAAATTCCCAGTACGTCAGGAGAGAGCTCTATGTGAAATGGTTGGTATGTGTTGAATGTGAAGGCTACATTCAATACCTGGAACAGTTCCATCAATCTTGCGATGTCACTAGTCTTAACATTACGAGATTTTGAATCGGCAGGGGCCTCCTCTACCCTGCGTTCGACGTTGATACGGTCGTGCTGAGACATCGCCTTCTGTCAGCTGCATGTCTAATAAAGAGATGATGTCATACCTTAAAACTCCAAGCTTCCTTCTTGAAGTCTTCATATCCTTCCATCGTGCATGAAATTTCTTCAAAGTAGAGCTCCATCTGTTGGCTTAGACTAAGGTATAGACTTGCAAGATCTGCAAACCCTGCTATTCGTAGGTCAAAGTGAAGAACATGATATTGTTCTCGCGAAAGGACCTCCCGCAGCAAAGCAGTCTAGCATCATGTTCTGTGAGCAACGAAGGAGTGGAACACCGAAGAGAACACCCATACCTTGCCGGTAGAGCTTGCGCCGAAAAGGACGGTAAAGGATGGTTCGCTTTCAAGAGCACGTTCAATGGCTAGAATCTCTGCCTTTCGGGGGAAGAACCCAGGCAGCCGCGAGAAGGTATGTTTGGGACGGAGCTGTGACCTTTCTCGGTTCTCGGATATCTCACGGCGAGCCTCGTCTAACAGCCGCTTGGATTCCGTGAGAGAGCGAACAGTTTCCGCAGGCTATTGCGAAGACGATCAGTTCACTGCCATTTATTAACATGAGGTTATGGAGGAAAATTCAAACATACATTTGTGAGCACTCCTACTATCTCACTCATGCCAAATAAGTTCCTCTTGTTGATATCTGGAGGGAGGTAAGAATTACGGTGGCGAGGGATATTGGTTCGAAACAGCCAATGCATTGCAGGTGGCACGCGGCTGCGGGACGACTCGAACTGTGAACTCTTCCGTACTCGCAATCTAGCGCGATTTGTACTGCTGCTGCTAGGGTCCATGTGGTGTGGTAGATGGCTGCGTGAAGAGTTGCTGATTATGACACCCAGTGCCGATAAAGTTAAGGTATGGTCCGGATGGTGCCAGTGGAAGATAGGCTAGATGTGAATTATGAGATATGTGAAACCAGCCGTGGGCGTACATATATAAAGAGATAGTGCAGAAACCTGACGTATATGGTGCGTTCCTCGGCATCGTGGACGTGAAGAGTGTGCTCGGGTGCCTAGGCAGTGTCACACCACGTTGCATACGCGAGGCTTGCAGGAGGCCAAGGACAAATTCCATTCAATTCAAGTTGCTCGGGTGCGTGTTCACCAGGTCGTGCCAGCATAGCCTGCTACATAGCCCATGAGGAGTCGACGTCTTCAGCAATAACGTCACGTGCAACTCCAGTATTTCACACTGGCACCGACTCAGAAATATCAATCATTGATGCATCATGCATCATGCATCATAGAGATGAACTTTGAAAATTTCCTACTGGTTTGGACGCCTTCAACCCATGTGTACGAGGGACGGGTCTAGGAGATTCGGTGGTTTGGGCACAATATTAGACTCTTAGATGTAAGGACAAGGGTTACGACTGACCTACTAGTACTGGTCAGCTTTCAACCAGAGAAGTAGCCAATGATATTAAAGTCATTATTCAATTCAAGTATTACACGGATTCTCCTCATCAGTGGAGTTATAATCATCAGGTAAAATGCGACTACTGTGTGCCCATGGGCATCGAGGTAAGCTTGTTTTCTCCTCTCAACAGCCGCCTTCCCTGGGTACTAGGCAATATATCCAGGCTTTGGACTTATATTAAGATCAACTACAACGCCAGGAAGCCATTAACACGGGCTTTCGTGTACCAGGCAAAACCCTTACCAAAGAAAGGGAGGGTGCGAGCAGTTTTCTTCATGTCCGCTTCGAGTTCCCGGGTTTCGGAGTCAAGTGATAGCTGGCTACCATCTGAGTCGATAACATTAGAATACAACTAAAAGGGAACTTGTACAATACAAATTGAGTTTTACCTTGTTCCGAGTCCGGACAGTTACCTGACGTAACGCGTTTGCGTTTGCGTTTACCACCTCCACCATTGCCACTTCCGCTTTCGCCTCCACCACCTATATCATGCTGTTCTAGAGAGGTTTGCAGAAGGTTAAACATATTTGGGTCCAGTGACGCGTTGTTGACAATCTCCATCAAGGCCCATGCAAACCGAGCGTAGAGGAGTTCGTGGGACAAGCAGTTTTTGTGATTGAATTGAACATTGTGGTAGTGTTGGGCACTCTGTTCGGTAGGCTGAAGAAAATGAACAAGTTGACCAGATTTTGGGACAATGACGAATCATGCCTGATCAAATTGGCCGACGCGTAAATCCCAC
>QMFE01052709.1:0-11583 GCA_003314665.1 Tricholoma sp. MG77 | reverse complement strand
TTGACTAAGAACAAATCCAAAACTAAACGTTCATCCTCTACCGGCGATGGTTGAACCGCTCGAACCCATAGCCTCTTTCCGGCTCGCCTTTATTACATAACTTCAAGATTTTGCAATGAATCATCCTCTGTGCAGACACTAGTTTGCTAGACAGGAGACAGAAGCTCTTCCCCACACTGACATCCAAAAAAGGAAAGTTGTATAGTATACATAACCCCTTGCGCTTCGAGTTCAAAGATAGATAAATCATGTTATAATTAGTAGCATCAATTTAAAATGTTCACAATACAAAAACATTTTGTAACAATATAGATTACAGTAGCAACCATCATGCATCAAATGAAGATCCAAATGAGTCTTCAAGTTGTTCTAATTGCCATCTTAATTTAGTCGCCTGCACATAGGGTACTAAGTTATCTTGAAGTTATCAATTGTACTACTTTTGGTTTATACCCGAGATTGCCGCTGGATTGATAAATCTCGGATAACAGGTAACTTCAACCCGGTGCAAACAAGTGTAAAACATTTAAAGCCATCCCCTATTTGAACATTCAGCTTGTCTCATGGTTTTTCCTAGGGCTTGTCTCCAATGGATGGCCAACGGAAACTACAGACTAAGGTGGCTAAAATTTAAATGCAAGGAGTCAGCTCGCTAAGTAAAGTTCATGCCAGTGGTCAGCGGCTGCACAACCACTGAAATCAACGAATCGAAGTTGAAAATATGTATTATACTCTACTTATTACTGTAGCATTTATTATACACGTACTGGTATTAAGCTCTTAAACTATTATCAATAATTCAGACCTGTGTACGTGCATGTTCGATCTTCAATCATGGATGTGGGAAATTCATAGTGTGGCACCAACTTGAACCTCCACCACGATTTTGAAAGCAACATCCAACGGAAGTCCTCGATTCTCGATTCCAAACTGCATCCATGACGACCAAAACCATTAGCACAAGTACTCTGGGCCTGAAGTTCATGCAAAATGCTCAACGTGCCAAGCAGCTGAAGGAAGTCGAGTTCGAAAAAGCAGCTGTGAAGGATGACGGGCAATGGGAGGTCCCTCAGGAAGTTAGAAACGCTTGGGGATTGGTTTCTGGCTCTTCCACGTGCGTGGAATCATCCAGTCATATGCGATACGGTTCTAATCTATCTATGACAGTCAATCTGTCGTTCATGAATCGTCCTATCTGCCGTTTATTTTCCCTTCGTTAACAGATGCATCGGCTCAGCCGGAAAGTTTTTCAGTCACTCAACGACCAAAGGGCCGACGCACGTTTGATAAGAAGGGAAGAGAAGTTACTCAGGATGTAAGCTGTTCCCCAAGTTTCTGTTTTCCTAGCTCAGCCTTTTGATCTTGGGCAGACCGTGGAGCCTGAACCGATCCCCAATGCAAGTCCACCAAAGGAAGAGAAGAAGTCTTTGCCACAATCAGGGTCGAAGTCGAGGATTCATCCTCGGCCTATTTCAATATTAGACTCGTCTAGCAACCTCCTGAGCGGTTTTCCCTCCAAACACACAAAGACTGCTAAGCAAGCCATCTACGATAACACCGGTGTTGGCGTCGATCTACGTCCATTAAAAACTACACACCCTGTGAAATCTACGCCCAACGTGTTCCTTAAGCCGTCAGGAGTTGATGATCCTGCAGAATCCAAACCTTATGAGGAGTCTTCAAACTCGAATGCGCCAGGCGATGCTGACGTCACCTCTCGTACACGGAACAAACGGCGCCGGAACAATGACAAGAATGACAGAGTTGAAGACGGGGCGAAACGGACAAAGAAAAAAGTGTCAGCTAGCTAAATCTGAACGAATGGTAAGTTCTTCCCCATTGTGTAGCCTGATACTCTGATCCTAAACGTATGGTACACTGGCAGGAGCAAACTATGCCTACCTTCCTATCGCGGCCCGGACATTGTTGGTCCCTGAGATCGGCTTCAGTAATCTTGCCCCATCTTTGAACGACCGCGGAACCCACAATTCTGTAGCATATCGTCTTCATATGGATTGCACAGATGTAAGTTACATGTGCCTGCGGCGCATTTTTATGCAGATCCCGTAGCTGCGGGAGGCCCCTCTTCCAAGGAACTTGACTCAATCTAGGACTGCTTCTACATGGCTTATACTATGTGGGATATTGCTCTCATGATCGTTTTACAAAGCTGTCCGTTGACCGCGGCAACAGCTGCTCGGATTCTTCATTTGTCTTATCGGCTGTGAGGTATCGTTGTGATTATATGCTAGTTGACAGCGGGCGTTCAGCTGCTTTCGTCTCGGTCGGCACAAATAGCATTAAGCTGTATGGCTGGATTTAATATACATATGGACACCTTTCCCCCCGTTTTGATCGAGGATGAAGAGATATGAGTAAAGAATTCATTTCCAAAAGGGAAGCTCCATTAAAAACGCCAGAAAACGAGCTAATTCATTTTACCAGGGCTAGAGTGATTTCGGAAAACAATTAAAGCTTTCGATTCCATTACTAGGACCATGGGGCATGTGGCATGCGGCGATGAGACAGCCCTTTCCAGCAAGGAACACGATAAGTAAAATGTGTACGGAAGGGGAGATATGATTGGCAAATATTACTACACGCGCGTCTTATGAAGGTCTGATCAGCACGGACCAATTGACTGCGGGGAAGGTAAATTGCATAAAAGTTAGGGGAGGAAGAACTCGACGAGACTTCTCAACCAGGTGAAGAAGTAAGCTCAGGCACAGGGATCAGGATGCAAGCCTCTGTATATATCCAGTATGAGAGCCGCCAAGGAATGTCGTCACAGCCAAAAGCAGAGTAGACGAGGATCGATCATCGTACATGCGGAATAGGCTTCATCTACCCTAACGCAGTATGAGTGAAGGTAATTTTGATAATTCCCTGGCCCTGTCATGGTGCAACTCATGCACATATGTAAGTGGCATACGTAGGGCCACAGTTTGGTACATACATCTAAATCAAATCTATCAATATTCCAAACCTTGTGCCGATCAACAAAATGACAGAATGTACATAGAAGCATGCTATTCACGCAAGTAAGATCTGCAAGTATGCCAAGTCATGACATGGCGGAGACGTAGGCGTGGTATTTCTCATTCTGGAACACATGACATCCCGCAGAGCAAGATAGGTAACTGTCAAGAATGCCAGAGTTTCAGCTGCCCTTGAATCCAGAACACACGTACTTACCGGCAAGTTCTACTATGGAACTGCCACACAGTGATACACATTGTTATGATATGCCAATGTCACAAGTCACTGTCAGTGGCTCAGTGATATCAATCGTATTAATGATTTATATGACATCTCTTCACTGATTGATTATATCTTTACGCAACTATTTCGACATTCCACTGAACTATGATTGGCGGGTTAGTGGTTGTCGTCGTTAATAGCAAGGCGGTATTTGGTCTTGTCGACGCGTTATTTGTCGAGTTCCCTGGTGGCAAATACTAGCAAGTCTAAATTTGGAAATGTTCGAATTCTGCAAGGCACCAACACTCAAGTGACCTTGCTTGACATCCGTCAACCAGTGCGAACTTCGAAGCGCCTGCACCTACTTCTTCATCTTATCGGGTTCTTTGTTCTTCTGCCGTCTGCACTATTTCTCGGCTAGCCGCTTCAACGAACCGCAAATCCCACTGTGGTACTGCAAACGGGGCTGTAATTTAAAATATATCGCGCACAGCATCCAAGTTGATGGCTGCTCTCTACCTCCACAACGCATTACACACCTCCGATCCTTCGGGCTCCTCCAGAATAATCCCGTCACCACACTACCGTAACGCATCTACCATCTCCAGTACTACGTTTTATACCAAGACCTCCGAGTACTCACACCCAACCGAACCGCTCCTGCATGCCGGGACGCCGGAAGGTGTGGCGTATCGCGACATGTTGTCGCAGCAGCCAACTTTTGCAGATCTCTCGGTAGACGGTGGCCCGGTCACATTGATGGAGAAGCCAAGTTTGTGGGATCGGCATATGAGGCGCCGTTACAATCGGCTAAAGCTGATCAAAGGATCCCTAGTGATTTTGTTAGGTGAGTACGTTTACGAACGGTGGGGATAATTCCAAGGTTATTTCAGGGTCTGGGCAGCGGCTGTCCTCTGAAATGCGGGATAGGCGTAGTTTCTTCATTCGCTGGGCTCAGTCGAAGTTGACACAGCACTGTCGGAACAACTGATAATCGAACTTCTACCGTTTCCCTGGCCCCAGTGTTGGATGTCGATACAATGCTGACGTGCTTTTAGGCTCATGGGCCGTATACAACACCGTGCGGTACTTCCTTGCGTTCATGAAGTACAACCTTAACGATGGTCAAGCTATGTCTCTCGCGCTAGGGATAAGCACTGCTATCTCTTTCGCCCTCCTCTTATGCGCCATTATCCTGTCGATATTCCAACCGTATCTGCTGCTACATCGAGTGCCATTACGAACCTTGTTGTTTACCCGCAAAGGCTTCGACGCATTTGGATCGTTTTTTCTTTTGGCACCTGCGATTTATAACCTCGTTATGACATTTATATGGAGAAACTCAACAAACCCTGAGCTGAATTTTCTGCGTCGCTGCCATGTTGATATTGATGTGATATGGTCTATCTCCACAACGCAATGTAATACTAGGGTATGGGGTACATGGTTGGCGTTATCTATAGTCCGTCTGCTAGTGACTCTACTTATCATTGTAAGTTCTTCACAAAATATAGGTCTCCATACTCACATTGCAGTGCAGATTGCATATCATATGATCTCATACCGAATGGGACGTCCCACATATACTCCTCACCAATACCATTATCGACACCGTTCGCAGCTTTCTGATTCACAATCTTCCCTCCCTCCCTCCTTGGCTACGAACTTGCCTTCATATGATTTTCCCGGGAAGTCTAGTTATCTTCCCCACCATCACTCTTCAGATTCGACTCTCAGCTCTCTTGCGCATTCTAAACAGTCATCTTCCCATCGATCACGTCGAGCCCTACGAACTCGGACTTCTACATCAACCCTTTATTCCGACGAAGACACCGCTCTCGAAGCCGAAAGTAATGAGCATACAACTCAGCCCCCGCAAGACCAAGAGCCAAACAGTTTTGCGGAACGCTTTCGCGTCCTTATTTCACAAATAACACGAGAAACAGAGGTTGCACTCGAGATTGCAAGCCCTGATACTGTTGTGGATGTCGAGAACCGCAGTTTTTATATGCTACCTGTGCCACCAGCGGTCGGGTACGACGAATTTGGGCGTCCGTATCGGCCAGAGGAGCAAGTGAGCTTCCTTAATGGATACATACGACGTATGCCCACAATTGAGTCGATGGGCTCTCGGGAACAGGGCACAGCAGCTTCCAAGGAAAATGACACGAGCCGGAGAAATACGGGGACCTTTAGTCAACCACCCTCACGATCGAACACATTCGCCGTGTCGGAATACAGTATTGGGAGTCATGACCCGAGTCGGGGCAGCAGTCTTTCTGCCTGTGAGAATATGTCCACGGAGCACGGGAGGATGACCGAGATGGGAGAATTAGTTGATAAAGGAAGTGAGGAAGGTCATGATGCTTCGAAAGGAAGCAGTGCTGCCATGAGTGGCCGCACGACATCGACGTCGACAATGTCATACTATACGGCGACGAGCTTTGGCTCTCTGGTTCCGCCACTGAGCGAAGACGTACCGCCCTTTCCTCTGGGACTTGATGGAATACCGGAACATGTAAAGTAAACAAATAACTTGGCTTTGTTCTATCACCCCTCCATTTCGGTTATCTTGGGTTAGATATAGAAGGCTTAATGTATGTATCTTATGCAATATTTACACATTCTCGGGAGTCCTGCCAAGTCCGAAGGAGTTGTTTACATTTGGTGTTGCTCAGGGGACAATGGAAAACAGCAGACAACACACGTTACGTTTGTGTTCAAGTTCTCCGGGGGGTTGTCAATCGTGCACGACGGCTGCTGCAGCCGCAGGTCCCTCAGTTTTACCTCCCAAATCTCCAAGGGACCGGAACCGACACGAACGTTCCACAGACCACATATTCTAGGCGGACTGACTTTACATGCCGGATAATCCCCTGCTTTTCACTCGACGCAATAAAGTTCGCGCGGAATACGCCCCCATTGTCGACTCAGACTCTCCAAACCTCGATTCGGTTGAAATGCATGGCATACGCCCCACTATCACTGTTGCTGCCTCGTCGTCAACGTCAGCACGGAGGAACCTTCTAGCTGGAAAAGGCAAAGCAAAGCGGCAGGATAAATATGTTGATGATCCTGAAGAGGAAGCGAGTCTGTTGAAAGGGGATGCGTATAGCGCTGATGGTATTGGGGAGTATGGGGATATTGAAGAGCAGCTAGGGACTCCGACTTCGGTATGTTTCCTCTGCGAAGATCTATCCAGAAGCTTATGGCGGAATAGCTGCCTACGCCTACATTACTGCAGAAGCGGACACCTGGAAGGGGTCATTCTAGAACAATACCATTCAGACCACCGGGTGGGTGTTCACATTCCTTTTTATGGAGGTTAGGTTGCTGCGGATGCCCACGCGTTTACCTCAACGTATCTGAGGAGTGACATTTTTTCTGACGCGTTTATTCCAGAAAAGCTACGCTTAAGATTCCCTCCAAACATCGTACGAAACCAGAAATACAATGCATTCACGTTCCTCCCCATTGTATTCTATGAACAATTCAAGTTCTTCTTCAACCTCTACTTCCTTCTCGTCGCCCTCTCCCAATTCATTCCCGCTCTCAAGATAGGTTTGCGATACAGCTTTCTGTTCTGTCAACACCTCTTTCTTACTTTATTGTAGGGTTCATTGTCACCTATGTCGCACCTCTCGCTTTCGTCCTCTTTGTCACAATGGGAAAAGAGGCGTATGATGACTACAAGCGTAACCGCCGAGATCGAGAAGCAAACTCACAAAAATATCTCATCCTCGAACCGCCGCCACCTTCAGTGGACGATTCTTCTGCCCTTTCGCGAGAAAATGCCTACCTTAATACACATGCCAACACCCGCTCGGTGCCTTCATCTTCTTTGCGTGTCGGCGACCTAATACATTTAGAGAAAAACCAACGAGTTCCCGCTGATATTGTCCTTTTATGGACCTCAGACGCCTCAGGCACATGTTTCATTCGTACAGACCAACTAGACGGAGAGACAGACTGGAAGCTACGCGTCGCGGTCCCAGAGTGTCAGAAGCTCCCCGAAGGTGATATCATAAGACTGGATGCCGAAATATATGGTAAGCATTTTCAGTGCGTTCTTTCCACGGTTTGAACACATATGAACACAAGCACCGCAGCGGATTCACCGATAAAGGACATCCATTCTTTTATTGGGACATTCACCTTGAATACACCTCCGATCACTTCCAGAGGCCAATCTTCGGAATCTGTGCCATTGCACCCGTTTCCCCCGACTGTGTCGCCATTGACCGCAGAGAATGTGCTTTGGTCAAATACAGTGTTGGCAGCAGGATCGGCGGTGGGTTTTGTCATTTATACGGGCGCGGAGACAAGAGCTGTGATGAATACAAGTCATCCTGAGACGAAGGTAGGACTGTTGGATTTGGAGATCAACAAGTTGGCGAAGGTGTGTGGTCAGGAACGAATTTCCTGGACTGGCGTGCTGACACAGACGTAGATCCTCTGTGCCGTTACGTTTGCACTCTCAGTTGTGCTCGTTGCGCTAAATGGGTTTAGAGGCCTGTGGTACATATATGTGTTCCGGTTTCTGATCCTGTTCTCGTCTATTATTCCAATCAGGTTAGACCCGTCATCTACTCGAGTGTGGTCTGAGACTGACAAAAACTTAGTCTCCGTGTGAACCTTGACATGGGCAAGACAGTGTATGCATCACAGATCATGGATGACAGTGACATTCCCGATACTATTGTGAGGACGAGCACACTACCGGAGGAACTAGGGAGGGTTGAGTATTTGTTGAGTGACAAAACTGGGACATTGACTCAGAATGGTACGAAAAATTTATTTTCTTGTCTCGGGCACGCATTTATTGCATTGTAGAGATGGAGATGAAGAAACTTCATATGGGCACCATGTCGTATGGCTTTGATTCTATGGATGAAGTTGCTCATCAGTTGCATGTGGCATTTGGAACTTCAGGTGATCAAAGTGGGCTTATTTCTCACTTGTCCACTTTCCTTTTTTTCTGATTTAATTGGATTAGCCCATCTACGGCAGGCTTCGCTCGCTACAGGAGCCCAGCTAGCAACCAGAGGCCGAAGGGACATGTCATCACGTGTCCGTGACGTCGTCTTGAGTCTTGCTCTATGTCATAACGTGGGTCTATCACCTCAACTTGGAAGCCAAGACCTACTTAGGGATCCATCTTTCTAGGTGACACCAGTGACGAACGACGACGGATCAGTCACATATCAGGCCTCGTCTCCTGACGAAGTAGCCATCGTCAAATGGACACAGTCCATCGGGCTCACACTTGTCTTCCGAGATCGTACTCGCATTGAACTACAAACGCCCACAGGGTCCCGTATTACCTTCGATGTTCTGGACATCTTCCCATTCACGTCAGAGTCCAAGCGGATGGGGATCGTTGTCCGGGACTGTCAGTCGGGGGAGATAACGTTCCTGCAGAAGGGCGCAGACGTGGTGATGGCGAAGATTGTACAGCGGAATGACTGGCTGGAGGAGGAGACGGCGAACATGGCTCGAGAGGGGCTACGCACACTTGTGATGGCACGGAAGCGGCTCAGTGCACAGCTGTATAGTGAGTACAAGGCGAGGCACCATGAGGCGAGTGTAAGGCTGGAGGGAAGGAATGAAGCTATGGCGGCGGTGGTGGGAGAGTTTCTAGAGCGCGATTTGGAGTTGTTGGGCTTGACAGGTGTGGAGGATAAGTTGCAAGATGAGGTCAAGTCAACGTTGGAGTTGTTAAGGAATGCGGGGATTAGGATTTGGATGTTGACGGGGGATAAGATCGAGACGGCGAGGTGTATTGCGATTTCGACCAAGTTGGTGGCGAGGAATCAGTACATTCATGAGATTGCGAAACGTATGTGTGTTTCATTTACTAGTTGTGGTGTGGATTGATGATGTTTGTTTAGTCAAGACTTCGGATGAAGTTCGAGATCAGCTAGAATTCTTGCAATCTAAACTTGATTGCTGTCTTGTTATTGATGGCGAATCATTACAGGTATGAATTGTTCTCCGTCCCGCGTGTCAGATGCCAATGATTAATATGTCAACGCGTCTAGCTATGTCTTAACCTGTTCAAGAACGAGTTCATCGAAATCGCTACCAAACTATCTGCGGTTGTAGCATGCAGATGCTCCCCGACTCAGAAAGCTGACGTCGCACGGCTCATTCGCAAGCACACTAAGAAACGGGTGTGCTGCATTGGGGATGGTGGTAATGACGTCAGTATGATTCAAGCTGCGGATGTCGGTTAGTAACATACTTGCCGTTCACCAACACTCAACTCCTTGAACTGAACGTTACCTCTCAGGTGTTGGTATTGTCGGTAAAGAAGGCAAGCAAGCCTCGCTTGCGGCCGATTTCTCCGTCACGCAGTTCAGCTACCTAACAAAGCTACTATTGTGGCATGGCCGCAACTCGTATCGGCGCTCGGCGAAGCTCGCCCAGTTTGTGATACACCGCGGGTTGATTATATCTATCATGCAGGCTGTGTTTTCGGCTATATTCTATTTTGCGCCGATCGCGTTGTATCAGGGGTGGCTGATGGTGGGGTATGCAACGGTGTATACGATGGCGCCGGTGTTTTCACTCGTGTTGGATAGGGATGTGAATGAGGATCTGGCGTTGCTGTATCCGGAGCTGTATAAGGAATTGACAAAGGTGTTTGTTGGCGTTGTGGTTTGGATTCTGGATCGCTCAAGTTGGTCTGTTCTATAGGGAAGGGCATTGTCGTACAAGACGTTCTTCCAGTGGTTGATGATCAGTCTCTATCAAGGTATGTACTGTGCCTAGATCTGCTGGGGTGTGCTGATATGGAACCAATGGTCTAGGCGCCGCTATTATGATCATGTCTCTTGTCCTCTTTGAGAATGAGTTTTTGCATATCGTTGCAATTTCATTTACAGCACTCATCCTCAACGAACTGATCATGGTCGCATTGGAGATTACGACATGGTACGTCTTGGGCGACATATTGACCACATTGTTGTTCTAATCTGTCCCTCGTATAGGCATATATACATGGTGATCTCAGAGATTGTCACTTTGATGTTATACCTAGCCAGCATGGCGTTCTTACCAGAATACTTTGGTATGTTTTCTCTTCTGTTATCTTACCCTGGGCGAACTGACGTCTTTCGTGAATCACGCAGATCTAACGTTCGTCCTTTCGGTCGGGTTTGCGTGGAAGCTCGCAGTCATTGTTGCGATCAGCGCGTTGCCGCTATATATAATTAAGATCATTCAAAGTCGGATATCACCTGCAGCTTCGAGTAAACTGATGTAGTGTATTTATGTAATAATTTTTTTCTGCCGGCGACCTGTGTTGATGTTCTCCAGCGTTTAGAACTTGGTGATGTCTTTGTTAAGCTATCCTGGGGATCTACTTGAATGTTTCTTCAGTCTTGTGAAGGTAAGCCGTTGTGTTCATTTGGTGAATCTTCTCTTATTTATTACAACAGAAGCATTGACGGTGATTTGTGTAAACTTGACGGCTGCCAGTGCTAAAGACGGGGATCAATAGAGGATCGAATAAGGAAGCAAAACATCCTTCTTGGGACTAGTTCTATATTTGGCTCTCACTTATAAAAATCAACTTTCCCTTTGCTCAAGATTCAACAAGAATTGAGGTGCTTTGACAAGCTTAAAGCATGTCGTGCGCCCTGTGCATTAATGTTCAAATCCATGGGAGAAATCGATGAAATGAGCAGATCCATTCTGCAAGACAATGTTGGGAGCCCGAAGGTCTCCATGCACAACTCCGTGTTCGTGAATAAGACAAAGTTCTTCCAGTAGCTGATGACTATCATAGCCATGGATGGAATTATTAAACAAAAAATTGCAAGGAAGAAACAGCGCACCGTTGATCGATACTGAGGTCTGAGATGTTTCTTACACTGCGACCCATGTACGCCATAATCAATGCTTTGAGATGCTCCGAGCCGAAGAATCCATAGATTTTA
This sequence comes from Tricholoma sp. MG77, assembly GCA_003314665.1. Lineage (NCBI taxonomy): Eukaryota > Fungi > Basidiomycota > Agaricomycetes > Agaricales > Tricholomataceae > Tricholoma > Tricholoma sp. MG77. The sequence continues at coordinate 439 of QMFE01052709.1, read as the reverse complement.
GGTATGCATCGTCCTTGCAGGTCTGACAGAATCTTGTAGATATCAGCTTCTCGCCGTAACATCTGTTTTCCCTTCTTCCAAGGCGCAATTTTGATGGCATACTTTTCATCGTCTGTTGTGCCAATAAATACTTGTCCCGAGGCTCCATGCCCAATACACTCAGTGAGCGATATTTCAATTTGATCAAGTGGAACAAGTGATGCATTAGATGCGAACGGATCTTCCACAGCCTGCCTTATTTGCTCATTGGAAGGTGTTTTTGATAGGGTGGAAGAAAACGGCATAGTAAATAGTTCGTATATCCTTGGCACCATGGTCCCAACATAGGCTATGGTGAAGGAGGCCATGAAGGGACCAATAGATCTCACAGGTGAGGCATCAGATTCGGAGGCATCAGGTTCACGGTAGAGCAGAAAAGACCTGGATACAGCGCCACTAG
>QMFE01052691.1:0-12246 GCA_003314665.1 Tricholoma sp. MG77 | reverse complement strand
TAGATAATGATGACAAATAGCAAATGACAAAATCACGGCAGTCCTGAACTCCTGATGGTGATCAGCTTCAGCGTCACATTGAAACAGTAAGATGAGCTTGCCTGCTCTCTTATCTGTGAGACTATACTGAACTGTTCCCAATAGGCGCGTCTCCAAAAGGAGAAGATTGTCAAATTGAAACAACAGCTTAAGAAGTATAATTTGGCAACCCCACTAAAGAATAAACAAATAGAGGCAACTTTGGTGCCAGTTACGGGGGACCCTGGATTTGATTTGAAGCAGGTGTGTATGTTCTGGCGGTACTATGACAGGACTTTGACCAACAAGCATAGGCAAGCAATTTGACAGATGCTACAAAAACCAGCCCGTGTAATCACTCCCCACTAACCGTAGTGCGTGGCAGGCAAAGCTCTGTCACACGAGACTTTGAAGCTATGCCACAACCTGGATTTGCGTCTAATTGGCATCCTCGTAGAGGGGATAGTCCAAAGAAAAGAAAAATTCCGAGTTCTTTTCCTATTAGGTTAGACCGGCAAGGGCGTCCCACTAGAACGGTGCGACTTGGGGAGAAAAGAAGGTTACGTGCATGATACTAGGTAGTGCAATTACATAAGCTGTAAATTTCGCCAGAATTTGAAAACACTTGTACATTCTTCAAATGCAATGACAGATTCCTTGCAGCAACACAAAGAGATTGATGCCTTCTTCAACTTCTTTGCAAGATTTCCGCTTGGGAGACCCGTAACGACAGTCTCTGACCTCAGCGATGGGGCTGCCCTTTTCGAAATCCTTTCACTCGTGTAGGCTCCCATCACTTCTGCAGTCTTTTCCAGGCTGACCATACTACTTCCAGTGATGCAGACTACTTCCGGCAACAGACACGTCCATCTGCGCACCCCTCCGATAACTGGGTGCTTCGTTTCAGTGCCTTGAAGCGGCTATACAGACTCATAACCCAGTATTTCTCTGATGTACTTCAGAAGCCAACCAATTCTTTGGACGTTCCAGACTTGCAGGCGATCGCAAAGGATTACAGTGTCCCTGCTACCCTGGTTATGTGTCGCCTGACAATTGCAATCGGTGTCCAGTGCGAACAGAACAAACAGTTTATTGACAAAATCCAGGGGCTAAGCGAGGCAGATCAGCACCATCTCATGAAAGCAATCGAGCAGGTTAGCATACTTCATTCTCTGCAATTGGGGTAGCATTATCTTATCCAGAATGCAAGATCATGGCCCGAATTACTGTGAAGCCTGGAAATCAAGATGAAGCTGGTATGACCGAGTGCGCCTTTTCTTCCTGTATTCATTGTCTCCAACCTGACTGGTGTCTAGAGATGATCATTTTTACAAAATACAATCGGAACGAAGTCAGGTATTTTCCGAGAAAGAGACGCTCGAAAAGGTGTATCAAATGTTGTTGGTGGAACATCGCACTCTTCAAACGAACTTTGACGATGCGATCGCTGAGAAGGAGGAAGCATTGACTCGATTAAGAGAGGTCCGACGAGAGATGGATAACAGACGTCACGACAAGGCAGACGTGATGATGAGGGCTGAGATTGAGAGACTGAGAACTGACCTGTAAGTACAGCTCAGCCCTTACCCCGTGCTAGCTAAAGCATTCTAATGTCAGCCAGAAGAGCGAAGATAATCTCGCCATGGCAGAATCTGAATTGGACAAGCACACGACTTTGATTACAGAATTGACGAAAAGGATTGACGACCTTCAAGTTAAAGCAGACGAAGCTGGAAGGCTGAAAGACCAGGTCGACGAGTGAGTAACGTACCAATGTAGGGGAAATAGTGACCTAACGACGGCGTATTAGATATCGTCATGCGGCCGATAAACTACAGAAGACCGAGAACGTTATGGAAAAATACAAGAAGAAACTTCAGGAAGGTGCTGATTTGCGCCAACATGTAAAGGTAATGGTTTCTCTCTCCTGTCACTCGAGTCCACACCTATCGTATCCCTCCCGTTTTAGGCGTTAGAAAAGCAGAATGCGGGCCTTGTCGATAAAAATGCGTCACTGGAAGAAGAATATCGCAAGGTGGCTGCTTTCAAACCTCTGATGGAGTCATACAAAAACCAGATAGTAGATCTGGAATCGAAAAACTCAACCCGAACACTGCAAATTGATGCCCTGAAGTTCGAGTTGGAACAGAGCCGAACTAAGCTAAAAATTACCTTAGAGGAGCGTGCGAAGGACTCAGAAACCTTGGAATTGTACCAAGAACGAGTGCGAGAGCTTGAGTTGACCTCGCACAGGCCAGAAAGCTCGTCTCAGGTTGTTCGCGGAGATCAGGATATCCGTCGACCTTCCGACATTTTTACGGACGGTGAGCTGTTAAAAGGTTCGGGTGAAATCCAACACGAGGGCCTGGGCTTAGATGGGGAATTGGACGATGCCATCGCGGGAACGACGATGACAGATTTGAAGTTACAGATTAGGAAGCTCAAGAGGGATCTGGAGGCAGTGCGAAAAAATGAAGCAGATGCGAGTCGCATGCTTGTACTTGAGAACCTGCTGGAGGATATGAATAGAATGAAAACAAGGTACGAGAGTGATTACCTTGCTGCACATCGTGAGAAGCTGGTTCTGCAGAGGGATTTGGAGGAAATTCGAAGCGGGAAATCAATGGGCGACGGGTGAGGGTCTTCCCCCCCCTCCCCCCGAGTCCATTAAATGTGTTAATATTGAAGTTAAAACAGAGCTGAGGCTGCGATCGCCCTGCGGCAACGCCTAAACGAGACTGTGGATCAATTCGAGGATCTTCGTAAAGAGCATACGGAGCTTACGATCAAATTCGAGGCCCAAGATAGGCAACTGACCATCGCCAAATCGGATCGTGAGTTGGATTCCATCTAGGATGATGAGCAAATGAACGAGCATACCCCTACAGTCAACCTTGTCAACAAAGATCAACTTGATATACTTGCCACACTGAGAGAATCGGTAAACGAGGACAAAGCAGCTCTCGAGGCAGAGCTTGAGCGATTGAGCAGCCAGAATCGGGAACTTAGCGATAAGAACCGCATGCAACTTGAACAGGTCAATGCATTGCTTCTAGAGAAGGTGAACCTTCAAAGCGAAGGCATTGGACACAGAGAGAAGATGCTTCAGCGGGAACGAGATTTCGGGTAGGTCGGCGTCTACTATTGAAATACTACCACCCAGAACATATTTCAGCGACCTACGTGCGTCAATATCAGGCAAGGATCTTCCAGAGGATATCAAATCGCGACTTCTCGCACTTCACGAGGAGAACGTGAACCTGAAAGAATCGGTCAAAACTGTTCAGGAGAAGTTAACAAAGGCGAAAGCTGTACGTCTCGCATTAGAATTCTTATGGCTGATTTTTTGTACTTACTTTCGTCTTACACAGTTTATCAAATCACAGGATAAATTATTCAAGGAACAACACACTGCCATTGCCAGCTCTGCGCCTGTAAGTCCTTGATTCATGCCTTCTCCAAATATCCTTCCTAGACGAATTCACCCTGCAGGGCACATTTGAGGAAGCTGAAACTAGTTTCCGATCTCAGATAAAGGTTCTTGAAGAAGAGATCACTCGACAAAAAGTATACACTAACCTTGCTTCCTGACCTTCCTCTCATAATCTGTACTTTAAGCGTCTGATGCAGGAATCTACTGCGCGATATCGCCGTGAGCAGGAGTTGATGCTGAGTGCAATCCACAGCACGGGAATGCGGACCGCACGACAGCACCTCAGCCAACATCGCGTGTCTCGACCAACGCCGTCTAGTTGGCTTGGAGCTCAGCGGAAGATGGTGTGTAACTGGTTTATTTTCCGCGGCTGTGTCACGCTCATCATAATCTGTAGGCCAGCCACACTTTGCAGCGCGTATAGATTCTCGTTTCCCCCTATAAGACTCGTTTGTTTTGTGCTATAGGATTCGTGTACATGTGTATGCATTAGTTATATACTCTACTGTTCCGCACCCTATATCTTCCCGAGTCAACTTGTCAAATGAGTACGTACGTGACGTACAGCGGCAGCTATATAATATTCGCACCTTCAAGTTTGTCTACTTTTTTGACTAGGATGGCGGCTTCCAGTGTACTCATCGACGGCAGTATCCTTGAGGGTGGTGGACAGATCTTGCGTAATTCTGTTTCGTTGTCTGCGCTGCTGTCTAAAACAGTGTCGATACATAACATTCGCCACGGTCGGAAACCTCCTGGATTGAAGAACCAACATCGAACTGGTGCGAAAATATCCTGTATGGGTATACTTTCCCTCATGTTTCGACATTGCATTTCTAGGTCTGCAATTGGCTGCTGAGATTTCATCTGCACGTCTCACGGGCGCAACAAATGGATCAGGTGCTATCGAATTCGTGCCAGGACGAATGAGACTACCAGGCCACTTCACTGCTGACTCGGTGACAGCAGGTTCTACGACACTCCTACTCCAGATTGCACTTCCACTTCTGTTGTTCACCTCTTCACATCCACCTCCTTCTATTCTCACACTGCGTGGTGGAACCAATGCGACCCAGGCGCCACAAATCGACTATACGAAACACGTCTTCCTCCCATTTGTACGAAGGCACTTTGGGCTTGAGGGAACCGACATAGAGATCAAGAAAAGGGGTTATTTTCCAAAAGGTGGTGGAGAGGTGTCTGTAACCGTGTCTCCTCTTTTTGAGGGTGGGCCACTCAAACGGATGAACTTGGTGAACAGAGGGCGGATAATACTCATCGAAGGAATTGCACATTTTGCGGGGTTGCCTTCAAAAGTTGGACGCGATATGGTTGACGGGGCTAGGCAGAAGCTAGAAAGCTTTTCAGCATTGAATTCCGATTCCCAAGAGATTCCAATAAGGATCGAGTATAAAAGAGAACGGACCGAGGATACAGCGGGAGCCGGGAGTGGAATCGTCTTATGGGCGGAACTCGAGGGTGGAGGTGTCGTAGGGGGGAGTGCAGTAGGTAGAAAAGGCGTCGATCCTGCAAAGGTTGGAGAGGAGGCTGCTATGGAACTGTTGAGAGGGTTGGATTGTGGAGGATGTGTGGATGAGGTCTGTCGTTTCTGCAGTCATAGAAGATTTGATAACATTCATTGAATGTGTACAGTGGTTGCAAGACCAGATCATCATTTTCATGGCTCTGGCGGAAGGGATGTCCCAAGTGAGGTGTGGGACCGGCGGGTTAAGCTTACACACTCAGTGAGTAAAGCAACCATAGTCTCCTTAAAGCTCACCTCGGCCTCAGGACTGCCATATGGGTCGCCCAGCAACTTACAGACGCCAAGTTTGAAGTGGTGGAAGAATTGTCAGGACACACAATCATTCGTTGTCAAGGGATAGGGTATGCTGCAGCGCCCATCGCACCATTGGAGGAGTAAACACTGAGTGCTGAATATGCATAGCCGGCTGCGTCCCAACGAGTACATTAATAAGAAAGCTTTGCAACATCAGCGGTTGAGATATGCAAAAAGAAGCAACGAAGGTAAACATGTATTACACGGCGTAAGCAGATAAAAACATATTGTCAGTCCTATACATAAATTACAATAGAATCGAGACCATTCCTTCTTGTGGATGCCAAACATGCAAAGCTTGTCACGGCATCTATCTGTTCCATGAGAGAAGCGACATGTCGCCCAGGCGTCTGTGGAAAGACAACATAGACATGAATCAAAGAAGATAAAATAGAGTGAATAGCAACAGACCTTGGCTTAATGAGGTGTCGCGCAGTACCCAGGATGGCAAGAAGGACAAAGACGCTGGCGGCCGCGACGTATGCCCATCCTAGGAATGGATTCTTCCCACCTATCCACGAGACAGTAGATATGACAAAGGATTTCGTTCCCTTGTACGGAAGGACAGGAAAGTCTGATAACCGATAAACACGTCTAGGGTGAAAGAGACAGATTACGACGCACTGAGGCCAATGATAATGCGATAAGTTCCTTTGGACATGTTTTGGGTGTCATTTCTACCATACAACTTTGTGAATGTCGGTAAACCTGCTGTACGCATCCAGTTTTGAAAGTGTTCATCATTACGCAGATCTGGGGGTGGATTTTCCGCCGTGTAACCAAGCGGGAAGCGTTCACGCCAGTTTGGAGGAGGGACGATATGAGACAAATTTGCATAACCTGGCGTAGATACATATTTCTTCGCCTCTCCTGGCCATGCTATCCCAGAGGAAGAAAATTGGTAGATCTCGGAAGATAGATTGCCACCGGAAGGGTTTAGAAGCACAGGGCTCGAGTATGTATCTGGAAATGGATGTGTGAAATTTAAAACGTCCAGGAAGTCGTGGGTTAACCGAATGGGAACGAACCATTAAAAAGTGAATTGGCGACAAGGCCACAGGGATAGATAGCAGTGTTGTTTATGGTAGCGAGGGGCTTGCAATCGCCGTTATCAAGGGTCTTTGTACTGACAGCTGTACCCTTGAGTTGGTTCGAATCGAGACTCTTTACATATCGACGATGATTCTGGAAGAAGTTGGTAAGCTTGTAGTAGAAAAGGACAGTATGCTCCAATTCTGCGGGAACGTTAAATTCAACGACACATTGTCGTTTTGCGGAGACATCAGTGACAGATGCGTTGGATGTGTTGTCGAGAAAAGCGTATCTAGGGGTGGTTGGTTTGGCATTACTATCCGAGGAGCGCAAGCGGTACGAAAACTTGTCTGAAGGCAGGTCTACGAAAGAAAGGGTGTCGTTTGAGGAAGATGGCGTTAATTTCTCGCAGTCGGTGTAATCGAAAGTCATTTCGGAGACAAGGGAGGAGCCCCAGATAAGAAGACCACCGATGGGGGCAAATATAATGCCAATAATGAATAAGGTTGGAAGAACTGTCTTTGGCGTAAGAATTGGTTGCCATGCTTTGAGACGCTGTTGCTTAAAAGCAGTATCTACGACTGACAGTCAGCAACCACAAATATTGCCTAGCCTTCATGTACGTACTTGCGGGACGCCGCCAGCTGCCCTTTTCCTTTGGGGAAGTGGTTGAGTCTACATTTTCAGCTTTCTTTCGATTGAAGAGACCCATGGCAGCTGCTGCTCGTTGTTGTCGTCGTCGTCGTCCGTAAGTCAGAGAGGTCGGAAAGCCGAGGCGCAGTCGCACTGCTGTCATCTCCGCTTATGTCATCCCCCTATGGTCTCCTCCCTGCTCCCCGACGCGCTCGCAGATCCTACAGCTGTCCTTCTCGACCTGTTTCATTCTTCTGACTTGGACGGGTTTCCCTCAACAGTTTCCACTTATTTTGCTCATATATTTTCTACAAAAGACGCCTTCGATGAGGTTATTCCTTACTTTCATACTCAATCGGCTTGAAAAATCCTCACCCGCAATAGATTCCGTCTCTCCATGTTCAGAATCCACCGAATGCCCACAGGGATAGATCCTTGGTCAAATTCACTTGCATGATTCAGGACACCTCTTTGTCGCAGGAAATGTATCTCGCTAAGCCCAATTGTGGTGGCTGGGGCTTGGCTCCGAAAGACACATCTGAGGAGAATATCGACTACGCCAATATCAGAGAATGTTCCGTATTGTGGGCCGTCTCTATTCCTGGGGAGAATCCGTGGTGTACTACCATAAAGGATGAATTTGTATCCAAGTCGCCCCCGAATACCACTTATCGGTCATCCCAACCTGGTAAGTTTCCTGTCCCAGGGGCTCCCCACGTAGGCGTCCAGGTCAAGGCAAGGAAACACATTCCCTCTACTTATCAGCGTCACCGATGTCTCATCCGAATGTTTTCTAGATATACGATTTACGCAATGCGGATATACTCAGATCCACCGACCTCTTAACGTTTGTCGGGATTTTGACCTCCGAGTCGTACGTTGTTCATATTTACTTCTCTTCCGCTCAATTGTTTCGTAGGCTACATGCAGATATAGACTTACCATCCCCGATAACGGTCCCAACCCTCCATGTTCTTTTCTTGCAACACATCTTACCCACAATAGTTCCCCGATCGTATCCATATTTACCGCCCAATTCCGTGTCTATCAGAGATATTCGAAGTGAACTAATTGCGTGGATCGCAGATCAAGCTCTCGCCGGGGATCGAGTGACCGCAGAGTGGATTCTTCTCTGCGTCATTGCCAGGGTGTCAGTCTTTCCTAATCAAGTTCTTGCCTAAGCACTCATGAACATCATTGCTAGCCAATCAAGGAGCCCGCCCATTCTGCCACCATCTCTGACAGTTTCTAATTTTCCACCTCTCCCCTTTAATGCCAATGCTGTACCAAGTGTTGTTCATGTCCTCTCACACATTTTGCCCACTCTCTCAATGCTTCCCCTTTCCCTTGCTGTCCTCAACACAACCCCTTTTACTCCAGAATCGAAAGATGAAAACCTTTTTAGTGGGTGGCTCCAGCTCCCGAAAGGCAGTGTCTGTGTTGTTACAGAAGGTGGTGTCACAGAAGGTGTGGTATCGGAACATGGTCCGTCCGACGGTTCATACCTTGTTATCGTTTTTCCTGACTCACTGAACAGGACTTAGCAACCTCCATGTAGTGCAGGATGTGATAAACACCCAGACACTGGAATACATCTTCCCGTACAGCCGATTCGGTTTTGACACTGACATAGGCGTCTTAATTCTGAGCCAAGGGAGAAAGAGCGCATTTTTTCAGGTGCGGATAGATAAGTGGATTCTAATCCCAATGACGCCATTGTTTACTTTCAGACCAACATAAATGTTCCCTTGCAACTTGCTGCTAACATTGATATCAAAGAAACACTATATAAATCGGCCGACATGATCGTACTGCCAGAACAAGAAAGACTAGACATGTTCAGGAATTTGGTGGGCAGTGGAAAAGTTGGCAATGTCCGCATTCCTAACGAGACTGCGGAGGTACGTTTCGATCGGCTCCCCACTCACACAGTTAACTTTGGTGGATGCTAGTATATTCAAGAAGACTTTGTGAGTCAGAGACAAGCGGCGACATTTGGTAAGCCCGAGGTTGTCTCCGAGGGCCTTACCTCCGACGACTTGATTCAAATGATGATGGTGGCGAGGTATGTCTACTTGTAGGGTCTTCCCTGTCACGTTCACGCAATCGAGTACGTTAGGCTGTTGGCTCTTTCTTCGCAAGAGAATGAAATCAGCATTAATACATGGGAAAGAGCAAAGCAACTTGAAGCTGCAAGGAAAACTAGGACGCTGTGATCATAATTAGATATGTAGCACACGTCTTTGGAATGGCTGTCTTTGCCATCTTTATGTAGTGCGGCATAAGTTAGCCGAACAACTGACGGTTGTATCATACGACCGGCGGACGGCCTAGATGGTGCTTCCCTGCTTCCAACCACACATCACCAAGTTCTGTAGTGACTTGAACAAGGAGATCTGCGACGACCTGCGCATCTTTCCCGTTACCTTCAAGGTAGTATTTGATCTACATCGACAACAAAAATTAGTCAAGTTCTTTTCATGAGTGGGGCTTTGGAAATGGTACTTTGGGTTCTGTGCCACTTGTTCTAGGATCGTGGAATCAGCAATAAACAGATGTCAGTGAGGGATGCAGTACCGTATGGTGAGGACCACCATCATCCCATCCAGCTTGTTTCCCGCTCTAAATTGAATCATATGGCCCGAAGACAGAGGAAGGGAAGGTTTGTAACTCGGCGGGTTAGTACTATCATACCCGAGAGTGAGGTCGACGACACTCGTTATGGTTAAACCCGCAATTTGTTCAGGGTACGAAGGCATAGTTGAAGAATTCGGATCTTTGGACGCAGAAGACTGGATAGTGTTGAACATGAAGAAACAACACAAAGCATTTGGTAAAAATTACATTGAAGTTGCGAATTCGATAAAAGATTTCCTCTATCGTGAACGGTTCGGTGCAAATGAAATAACTGTTACTCGTCTGGATAATTGATCTGTCCTGTGTCATTTTTGCAATCCATATGCTGGGAAATTACCTGGAAGAATCCATATCTTCATCGCGATAATAATATGGGGTCAGAAAGGTGGATTGTGGTAATCAGGTAATTTACCTTTCATATAATTCCTGGAGGTACGATGTGGCACTTTTCCCTTGTCTATGCAGTGAAGCTACAATCTCTGCGAACGTTACCTAAAGGGACAATTAGACAAGAAACGTAAAGGGAATAGCTAGCTGCCTGCTTACAGTTGCGGCAACACCGTCTTTGTCCCGAATCTCAGAGCCAAACATAAAACCGATGGCCTCCTCATAGCCAAAAGGGACTTCAAACCCTTGCTTTACTAGATCCAGGGCGGTGTTTCCAATAAACTTGAACCCTTGCAGAAGTTTACGAAGAGTTGGACAACAGAGGAACATGGACAGACCGGTTAGAGACTCCACAAATGTGAAACCCTCTGTTGCTGCCATTGTTGCGATCATCTTAGAACTTACTGTTGATGCAACCATCGCCAGTTTTTCAATGGGCTTGCCACTGGATCGGTAGATATCGAGAGCCCAGCTTGCGAAAAGCACACCCAGCTGGTCTCCGGTAAAGAGTATCCAGTTTCCATTTCGGCTGGGACCTAACATAAGAATGAGGATTCAAGGTAAACATGATCCGCACTCTTTTTCCGCAGCAGCAAATCGGTCACCATCTGGGTCTTGTGCTAGTACATACAATGCTCCTTCCCTATCAGCAGTGAGCAGAGCAAGGTCCTAAACGAAATTCAGCGAGCCGACTGCAGCATTTTAATCCTCACACACCAACGCCCCTGTGAGTCTAGTGAGGACTGGAAATAGTAAATATAAATGGCACCAGTAACAACCTTTTTCTTCAGGATTTGGAAAATGAACAGTAGGGAATTCAGCGTCCGGCAATTGTTGCTCTTTCACAGGTGTATAGGAAGCAAAGCCGAAAATCAAAAACCCTCGTTTTACATATGAATCACTGACGCCATGCATCGACGTATTGACAAACGTTACATGAGCGGTTTCATTCAGTGTTCTGTTCACTCTAGAACATCAGTACAGCCCTTTGTTTGTTGGTAGTGCATACCTAAAATGACTCAGATTTGCAAGGTTATCAAAATAGGCGTTACACATCTCCTCAGCCACTTCGAAGCAAAGAGGTGAAGAAATGACATCAACAGTCCAACTTTTAGGTTCAAGATTAGCATTAATGGAGTCGGAAATTCCCTGATCATGTGGCCCAATTATCTTGGACGAAATCAACGGACGAAGTGCAAACTCCTGAAGCCCGTACCTGGACGGCATTTTCCCAGTATACCTGTGACCAGAGTCAGAATAGGGTCTCAATCGAGTCTGATTCAGATGGTAATACCTTGTACCCGTTGTCTTGCTAAAAGAACTTGAGTTTCCAAGTCAATTCCGAGAAATCCTAACACACCTTGGGATTATGACTCGCTGAAAGGATTAACCATCAATAGACAATATTAATAACAACATAAGTACCTGTAATCATCACGCCACAAGCAGCTCCTTTTTTCTTAACGCTGAAAGGCACCCTGGAACATGATCAGGTTTTATATAGGAGAGGGAAAAACCGGCAGACAATGGCGTATGAACCATGCCAAGGAAATGAACCTTGACATTATCAGCAAGAAATACTGCACATGTCAACCGAGCCCAACGTTCAGAATTATGTCGATGATCGTGTCCGATGACCACTCCACGAGAGGTGGCATTGCTAACGTGGGCCACTACATATGCAGAGAGACCCTGATGCGCAGAGAGCAGTTCGGAGTTAAAGTTGGTTGTGAAATCAGAACTTGATTGTATCTGACCTGGGAAGCCTGGATTACAATCAAATCTTGTTCGGGTGAACAAACGGCCTTGACGCTAGTAAAGAAACACCAAACCATTCATGCGGGACCAACCAGCTTCCATCCTGCCTCTTAAGCCTATATACATACATGTTGATCCTATCACTGCCAGCAGTGGCAGCGAGGGACTGGTTCTTCGTATATGAATTGAGGAACATTGCTTACTTACCAGCTGTACCAAATCCGATCCGAACCCTTCGAATAGGTAAGCTTTGAAAGTTCAATTTTGTCTGCAAGGGAACACTAGCACCTCATCCGCTTCTCCAGTTCCTCAGTGTCGCCAGCGCGCCAAAGGGTCTGAATTTCATTTCGAGTGACGCTGTTCTTAATATGCACATGGGCAAAAAGCAGACCTGAATTGAATGACAATTACCTGGTCTAGATGGAGCCACTGTTCTACCAGATCCTGCAACGGGACCATTGGGTTCAAGGGATCGCTAAGTGGTACTATGTGTTGGAATTTGAATCAG
>QMFE01051993.1:0-14403 GCA_003314665.1 Tricholoma sp. MG77 | reverse complement strand
CTCAATCAGACTCGGAAATCGGAGTAGATGAGAGAGTACAGATTTTCTTCACCATCACTCTTCAGGCTTGTGTGGCGTTACTTTTCTGTCGGACATGCCAACTTGGAAGCTCACTATGATGTATGTATTCAGAAACTTGGCATATTCCGACGAGTACGGAGCAATTTGATTTCAGCGAATGTAAAGTTGACGAACTTCTCCTCGCAAGACTGCTGTCAGTGTCAGGAAATTGTCAACGTCTATGAATCCACGTTTGAACAATGATCGATGATCCGTTGCTCTCGGTACGAACTTGAAATGGTTCAACCCTTGATTCACAATTCATCAATGCAATTTTTAGATATACATATATCAGTCTTCGAATCATAGCTTGAGATCAGGACTTGTTGGAAAGTCAGGACACAAGTGCACGATTAAAGATTCTTGCTGCAAATCCCGGCCAAGTTTGGCATTCAAGTTGCTTGTAAACCAATTGTAAACTTCACATTGCAAAATGAAGTTTTATTTTCTCGTTCCCTGTGATGGCGTACAGATTCCTAGACCTGCAGCTTTTATGAAAGATAAAGATCCAAATGCGTGAATTTCCTCCGAGTCGAAACCTGCAGTTGAGAAATTGTGGAGCAGCCTAAATGTGGCCCAGAAGTCTGACGTGATATAGGCCTTTCTGCGCTGCTGGGGTAATGACATTGATAAATAGTGACTCGGTTGATAACATTGTGAAATCTATTCTGATTTGAATATGTTAAAGTAAAATGTGCATAACAGAGCATCTAAAGCAACAATGAGGTACACAATACTTAATAGGGTCCAAGATTTATTAGTACAGATGTCCATGAGGATACAGTCCAGAAATAAAAATACAGTTTATATGATAGTCCATGAACGATGTTGCTCTGCAACCACAACTAACTGATGCCCGGCATCCCATCGCCACTGGAAGAGTCTCGGTCATCGTCCAGTCTTCATTTCAAGTCAGCATCTGAAAAATTCGGCCAAGAAAGATACGAACAAATAGTTTCTTTCAATTTCTGACAGAATACTCAAGAAGTCCCCTGTGCCAGAAGTGTAAGTAATTGGCGACAGATTGTAGAAAATTGTGCGTACACAGAAATGCGTGCGCACGTGCTGCAGATGCTGGAGCCGTTTCCGCCTTTCGTACTGCATCCAGCAACGTAGACGCGACGAAACGAACCTTGTGGACCTATAGGCTTCGTTAGGAAAACTCCCCAATGCTTTAATTATTGAATGCTGACCAAGCTTGGCCCATTGGTTGCGATTGACTGGATGGGGATACTAATGGATAACGGTAAGAGGCGCAAAAAGCTGAATAAATGAAGCACACCTATGAAGGATGTTGAGAAGATCACTTGCGACATCTTCACGGTCTGTTGCGATTTTATGCTCGTCAACAGTACCTTGGAGCGCGGAAAGCAGCTCATCGCGATATTGTTCGATAACAAAGCGGACCAGTTGCTGTGAATGGATCGTCATCTGACGACTACAAATATATCCACTATCTGTGTTTTACCTGGGTGACGTATAGATTCGCTTGCATGACAAGGAAAGGATTCAGAGCATTCGCTCGGGAAGCGTTCGGGTTATCAAAGAAGTCCTTGACTTCTGCAAAGGTCGCTTGTCGGAACCCAGCACCTCCAAATTCTGGGGGTAATTGCGACTGAGTGTTTGTCTGCTTTAGGCGAAGCGGCTCTGGTGCGTGGCTCAGTGCAGCGAGTATCCGAGAGTGTAACGACTGGACTTCCTCAAGTCTGGCTGTAGCAAACTGGCCCCGAGGCGGCGAACGTTTGTCCACCCGAATGCGAACTAAAATCTCTCCCAATAGAGCGAATATTCTTGACGTGTAGTTCAGCCCCGAGACGATGGCAGTTTTCCCGTGTGGCTGCGGTAGATATGCACTAGGAGTGATGCTGCAGAGTAAACAATTATGATGGGTAATTGCTAAGGTTTTTTGTTTCACATACTACTCGTCATCTAGCTCTTTTGGGAAGTGCACTGTGCAATCCTCATCACGCAAACAAATGGGGCGTCCGAGAAGTATTGACATCGATTTATCCGCTGAGCATATTGTTTAGGATCCGTAAGGGTAATCATAGTTAGATGGGCGAACCTCCGAAAAGTAGCCAGAAAATCCTTCTTCTGACTTCACATTCAATGGGATCAAGTCCTTCGTAGGCTGATTCTTCATGCATCCTCAATGTCACTGCAATATGTGCGGCCTCGCCGAAGGCAGCATGTTGTGTGGCATCGTGGCCCTCACAAAAATGGTATATACAATCACTAAAAGTGAAAGCGAGGTCAGATAGTTATGATTGAAGGAAGTGAACGATGACTGACAAATAACGAATGACAACATGAGTAGACGACGGAGGGTCGTAGGATGCCACAGTGATGTGGCGACTAGCTTCGTGACACGTCTATACTGTGGTTGAGAACTCCCAAGCTATGCAGGTATCAGAAGGACGCACCTGTGCCAGACGCCTCACAACGGGACGTTCCATTGGAACGTAAGATCGCGGAACCTGCACGAGCGTCGACGCGACTGTCGACATGACCAAAGCAAAGAAGAGAGGATCGCGCTCCTCCCGTCGCGAATGAAGGTCTGCCATAAAGGAAGGTTTATGGATAGATGGCGTGAGAGGGTAAACAAAGTCGAAGAACAGAGCAATGATTAGAGAGATGGTGTCACGGGGTGCGATTTCTTCCAACCGATGAGGGCGGTGAAAATATGACAAAGGTGGGATAGTGGTTGGTGACTGCAAGACTTGTTGCTGCTTGTACGACCAGTTATACATGGGATATGAAGTGAGGGATTCTGGGTATGTCTGAGTATTATCACCTTTCGGCGAGTTAGTTATGGCATTGCCGTTCGTAGAAGTGTCCATTGAATGAGATCCATTATATGATGCTGGGGGCGGAGAAGGGTAGTGCGGATGAAAAGTGTCGGCAGCGATAGGATACCGTGATGGAGGATTTGGTAGCACGGGAACAGACGGGTTAAGTAGTACAGGGCTCCGCGGGCTAATGGTTGGAGACATCATGTCTTGTGGAGGACTGGGCATAGTAGAGGCTGACGAAACTGATTCATGTCGTTCTTCAATTTGATTTGGCTCGTTCGCGGCTGCTTGTGCTTCTTGTAAGCGGCGAAGATAACTACAAGAGAGCTTGTTGTTAGAAGTTCCAAACGCTCATAACGTGCTTACAGGTTGGGAGGCCCTCGTTTTTTGGGTTGATAGTCATAGGTGCATCGTATTCCAAGCGTGATGCAATGTTTGCACGGTTGTTTTGGATCATCGGGGTTCTCTCTTGCGCATCGGACTTTGCGAGCTCTGCATGCATCACAACCTAAGAGAGTAGCAAGTTGAGATTAAATCAACATGGAATCGGGCGATGGACAACCGACTTTGTGACTGTCTCCTGTTGAAAAGAATCCGGGTTAGCGCTCATTCCGGCCGTCAGAGAATCAGAATAACATCAAGACGACAACTTGTAATAAAAATGTGGGGGGGAATGCGGAGTAAAAAGGTGGACCAGACGACTGCGACGTACACGGAGAAAAATCGGGACAATATGTACTCACTTTCTCTTGGTTTTGGTGTTTTCGTTGCGTGATTCCATGTTATGACCGTCATCGGAAGGAGGCGTGGCTGAGTTACACTCTTTTTTGGGATAAGCAGCAGGCATGATCATGAGTGTGCGGGGGAGAGACTCGAGAGAGTCAAATGTGGGGTTGTAGAGCTTCCTATCACTGATTCAGCTCTGCGTTTTGAGGAAATCGGTTTGGATGATTGTTGTTCCCGTGCCACGGTATTTGCAGCTTCGGGGCAACGAGTCAAATCTTTATCTGAATCGGGAAGAGCACCCTGCAAAACTCACCACAAATACCATACATACACATGGGGACGCAATAGGAATACGTATCACGAGAACAAGTCTGTTCGCATTCAGGTATCATCCGGCCTATTTCCACATTTCGGCATATTCCTCGTTTCGATCTGATCAAGACTTACCGGGAGCGGTGGACGGAGCCTTTTGTGAAGTCTGAAAAAAACAGGTTAGGAACGAGTAGCTCTTCCGTAGATCCTTCCCAATCTGCAATTGTACTTTCTCAATTTGCCATGTGAACGAAACAAATATTCGTAAAATTAACAACGCCATATGGCGATGGGACGTAATATCTATGACACGTTATGTATGCCCCCTTCGTCACTGATCTAGCTGCGCGAGCATAGAGAGCATCTGGTCGTTATCCACCCAGGCCCTATGCTGTTTGATCATGTCAGCGATACGACGGCGTAACAACTGCTGTTCTCTGTCATTCCACTCGGCACTCTCCCTTAATAGCAGGTTCCAAAATTCGTATGCCATCACGAAATCTTGTGCGCGCAGGGAAACAGATACCAGGTACTTCCCTGTTTGTGGTGACAAGGGCGTGGTCTCGCTCAGCGATTTGATCATCGTTAACACGCTTCGCAGCCGGGACCTCAGGTCTTTCTGGTCCCCTGTTCCTGAGGTTATGGTGGCCCGAATGAGACCAGCGACCGATTGGAGAGTTAACCGTGTGTCCCTAAGGCGACGAATTTCATCCATCATCTCGTTTACGAGGGCTTGGTCTCCGCAGAGGAGAGCAGAATGCATAACTGTGCCAAAAGTCACTGCATCGGGTTTAAGGCCTTTTTCGATCATTCTGCCAATCATCTTCGCAGCCAAGTGTGGTTTGGCTTCAGCAACCGCGGTCAAAGCGACGTTAACATCATACATGTCGGGAATTTCTTCGCGTTGCAGCAAGACTTTGAAGACCTCAAGCCCTTCAGCATATTTCCCAACAATAAAGCAGGCTCTCGCAAGTGACGTCAAGGCTTGATGAGGAGCTTTGAGCAAAGGTGTATGATGTGCTCGATACGACTGCAACACTTGGGTGAGAAAGGTGGTCAAATCCTCAGATTTCTTCTGCAGAGGCTCGTCAGCTACCAGGTGTAGGTTCGGGTCTTGTAAGCTTTCGAGTGAAGCCTTCGCCTGGCGACGAAGATGCGCGAAGAGGCTGACCATGCGTATCATCAGCGCAGAATTACCAACGACAACGTGCTTATCATTGCCGACAGAGTATCTTTCCCATAACTTCCTTGCAAGCGATGCGTAGCCCTGAGCTGCCGTATTCGAAAGGAAACGCGCCCGAAATTGGAGGGGAAGAGGTAGATTATCCCGTACTACTTCTGACGCAAGCTGCCGCGAGAGGTGAGTTCTACGACTTTTTACCGTGAGATGGTACATTAGCCACGACAAAGCCAGGCCGTCAGGAGGAGGATAGTGATGTTGTTCGAGGATGGAAGTGGTCCTGGTGAACTGATACAAAAGCTCGGCTTCATTACCTGCTGAGGATTGTGCCGCACTGGTGTAAAATTGTCGAACAACGCTATTTGGTACAGGAGCAAGACGATGAACTTTGCAAATTAGATGCCTGCATCCGCCCATGTCTCTACGAGTTGGGGTATCAAGGATCGCGTAGATAGTGTCCAGATTAAGATCAACGATAGATTGATGGGAGGGTCCAGGGAGGTCGAGTAGGCTATTGACAATGATGATGGTCAAACTCCTCCAATTCCAATGAAGACTGGCTCTCGCCAAGGCTATACAAACAATGATATTGACGTCGTTGGAGGAACTATCCAACCCTTGAATGGTCTCCGGTGGAATATGCCCAGAATCTATAAGGATTTGAAATAAGGGCAGCGCCTCCTGTTGATGCGACAGGCTCAGGAGCTTGTGTACAAATTCAAAGGCAGCGTATATTATTGTCGGGGGACGATAGGTGGCGGAAAGTGCGCCGCCGGGTGCTCTGAAGCGCATTGCATGAACAGAGATAACAGGACAGATAAACTGAATGAGTAGTCTATCGATCTGGGTCGAGGATTGTTTGGGCACAACCATCCGAACCAGCCGCACCACAGACTGTGATGAGAGAAAGTCGAGTCCCTCCGGAGTATCCTTCAGACGTTCAAGGACCGAAACCACAACGGAACGATCCAATGCAAAGAAGTCTTGAGACAAGATGGCCTGCAACATATGAGTCCGGCTGGAATCTTTCCCTCGGTATACCTCCACGATGTCCCTGACTACACAATTAGCCAAGTCAGGGGATTTAACCAAGGCTTCGTCCACCAAGTTGAGGTAAGAAGAAGTGGGTAGGTTGGAAACCAAATGTCGGTCGCGCTTGCGTAACAGCTGATACATTTCTCTTGTAATTGAATCCGTCTTCAGAAATGTGTCCACACCAACCAAGGTGGATGTCGACTTGGTTGAATATAGTGAGGTGCTATTAGACGTCGCGTCACATCGTAAAAGTGTTCTCGGCACAAGGCCATTAGGTTGAGTGGATCTAAATCTAGCAGGAATTGCGGTTGTAACATTGAAAGAACTTCCGAGTGCAATGGCAAGAGGGCAATGGACAAGTCGTGTAATGTAGCTTTGAGGAAATAAGCGCCGGCAATGGGACATAAGTCAGCTTAACCAACAAGTCAGATACATTCAACTATGCTTATAAGAAAACAGTTCCTCACCGCAGCATTCCGCACAACTTAAATTGTTCTCCACACTGACCAGCAGATCGTCGAGTTTCAACGTTGTGGTGGTGAAGAGTCTGGTGACGAAAAAAAATTCAAATTGTCACGTGTCACAGTCCCGAATCAAACTCTGCTGCCTGACTTTCCCGCTCAAAAAATTAAATGACGACTTAACTACAAATTTACCTCTCTTGCTGCTGGCCGACAAGGCATTTTCGACTTGTACCCCAGAAAGTTTGATCGGTCACTGTTGACCGAAATACTACCTGGTGCTTTTTGTCGATTGTCGGCGCTCGTATTCAAATTTCAAGTTGCCGGCCAACTCTGCCCGCGTTGGATTTACCAGTCTTAGGCTTCTTACCTACTAGTGGATGCAGAGCGGTCGAAGCACATTATTTGTGCTTCTCACCAGACTTAATACTACTGCGGGACGGGAAATGTGTTGTCAAGCATGTATGCACTTTCCCCCGATCATCCGCATTCCATACTCATAAAGGCATTTCCTAACGATAGAATTCTAGTTCTGCGAGAATCCGTAAAATCGTAACTTTGGTACAGGCATGACATCGGCCGCATGATCTCATTGTGATAGTCCCAAACAGCCTCTTCAGTGTTCAATGTTCAACGTTCAATCTTCGATCGTATCTTACGTACATATGTACTGCTAAATAAATGTTTCAAGTTGGCAAGTCCCGTACGCTTCCCCACAGAATTTAGATTACCCGAGATTGTCGTGTCCGACAATCGCATTCCAATGCCCCTTACGTTATCGGCCCTTGCAAACTTCTTTACCCAGAGCTCAATGAGGTAAGTACTCTGTTTAAACTCTTGACTCCACTTTAAGTCTACGGGACTAAGGACCACAAGTTGAACACTCTAACTGACCAAGCACTGCTAGGATACAGAACCCTTGCAACATTGTTTCCTCGACGAAGTCTTTCACTGCAGATGATCTATTCACCCCTGGGGACCGTAGGTGGGAGCTAGTATCTAGGTTCCTTTTCAGCACTCTTGCATGCAGTACGGTAATTTTTTTTTGCATCGGTAGGGTAATATTGAAAGACAGCCTTTATCCCATGGGTTTGGCCCAAAAGCTCTCTTGTTTCCATCAATCTGGATAATCATTCAGCTCAAGATTTACTCGGTTACAGGTTGGCATAGTGGGGAGGAAGGAAGAAAATTTTACACCGGTCGTCAATCCACTCTTGGCCTTGCGTGTGAATTTTTAGAGGCGATGGACGCCTGTTTGTCTAAGCATTTACTAAGCTATTCGCATAACAGAACACAATATGCGTCCGAAAGTTTCTGGCCAACGACTCGGATCAACTAAACGTATTGAGCAAGCCATTTAACAGCGTGCACAACGCGCTTCCCAAACAGTCCTTCTTACTCAAATCCATGGGAGCTGGCCAGTCAACGTCGCAACTTCATCCACCATCACGAGCATTACACGTTCTGAGAGTCACTCCGCTATCTCCCGCTTCCAAAACAACAATTGAGCCTTATTTTGATTTCGTTGTTGGATTTGAAGGAGATTCCTTGTCATCCGATCACAATATCGATGTTTTGCAATTAGAGAAGATCGTTGAACAACACGAGGGGAGAACACTGAATTTGTTAATCTGGAACAGTAAAAATCAACATACGCGAGGTACGGCGGGATAAACACTTTCGAATTCATGGCGCTTAGCGTCGATTATAGTCGTCCCAATCATTCCCTCGCGAGCCTGGTCTCTGTCACAAGCAGACGCGTCCGGGTCCCAGAACCATGAGTCTTCCTCTCAGCCATCTTTATTGGGTTTGAGTATGCGGGTGTGTGAGCCGGAGACTGCCACCGAGAATGTTTGGCATGTATTGGATGTCATTGAAGGAAGCCCTGCTGAAAGCGCGGGCCTTGTGCCTATGGGTGATTGGATCTTAGGTATGCACAAACTTATATGATTCAAACTTGGTCTTTATTCGGTCAGGTTGGTCGGGTGGCGTCCTGAACTCGGAAAATGATTTCTATGACCTAGTTGAGGCTGTACGTTGCCCCTTCCCTCGGCAAGGCATTTCGATTAAGTCGTGTTTGCTTAGCATATCGACAAGCCCCTGAGGGTTTACGTCTATTCTCATGATTTTGAGTATGCATTGTGCTCTCATTTAGTATCACATGTTGCCGACCCTTCTTTTTCCAGCGCTCTCCGTGAAGTTGTCCTAATACCAAATCGACACTGGGGTGGTGAGGGTCTTTTGGGCTGTGTGTTCGGGTTAGTCCGTATCACGGGGAAGAAGGGTCAAGGACTGATATTCACTTGCCATAGTTTTGGTCTTTTGCACAGAATACCATCTCAACCCGTTGACCACCTTCCTGGAACTACTCCAATCGAACTACAACAGGCTGTGGACGAATACGAAGAACAAGAAATTTTTGTCCCTGCTGACGTTCATTCGGAGCCCCACTTTAGCCCCCACCAGCTTGCAAATTGGCGGCAACAAGAGCAAGAACAGTGGCATCGGGAAACTGTTGCGGCTCAATCTCTGTACGAACCTACTCAGCCTCGTGTTACTTCATCATCCAGGACGCAGGGTGCAGACTTGCGGCATGATCATCTTCCCTATAATCCGAATCACGACTATGACCATGCTCACCATTTCCAAGATGGGCATTCGGGTGATGAACGGACCCCTCATCGGACACCTGGACCTATAGATGGCTCATTGACCCCGACACGTATTCCCGCTCGTCCTTTTGTGAATGGTGATTCATGACATCTTACTGCTTTCGTACACTCAAACCCGACGCATCAAGGTTATAGAGTTGCCCAAAATTCGAGGCAAGATCCGTTATCTGCTCGCGTCATGGGTACATTTTCTAGACTCACTGGTGATGAAAATGATGGAAATGAAGAAGACGAGGCTGGCTACGATGGCGAGGCGAGTGTCGCTGGTACAGAAACATCCCGGGGCAGTCTTACGAGTGTTGATTAACGCCACATGTTCGAAGTTTGTTTGTTTGTTTTTGATTCGTTATGACTCTTGCCTAGACCGTGGAGGATACGCTAGGATCTTGGATTCTGTCTGTCGTCTACTCTTCGGAAAGACACATGGCTCTGTATGCGGCTCACAATGGCACAAGAAGAGCTTGACCAAGGATGACTGGACAAATCTTTTAATGTTTTCGTTCATCGACAGCTATCTGGGTGGAGATCTGGTAACCATGTAGATCGTCGGTCGCCCTGCAAGGAATTTGGCAACCACGAACATTCTGATTACCACCAGCCCATATCCGCCTTGAGGTATCCACTCCCATATGGGTAGTGATTATCCCTTCACAACAAACGGGTAAACTTACTATGATGCTGCCTTGCTATTTGCCTGCTGTGCAACGCTGTGGCGTCATATATAAAGTAGAATTCGTGATGTCTGACCTCTTCTGCTAGAATGAAGTTTGGATTTGTTGCTTTGCTGGTATTCCTCTCAAGGGCCTTTGCGCAATTTGGTGTCACGAACTCTGGCTCCAGTGTAGTTGCCCAATCGGACGTTGGACTTGTCGCCACAAGTTAGGCCACCGAATCTTACTATCCCGTTTTATCTGCTAAAAAAAACCAGTACATCTGGGTAATGGTGATGTAACGTCGCTCGTCTTCAACGGCACGGAACTCCAGGATTCTTCAAGATTTACTCAAATTGGCTCTGGAATTGGTTGGCGGCAACTCTACATCATCATCTGTGTTAGTGCTGAATGACGACATATTGCTGTTAGGATCGGCCACAGTCACGTACAACACGACAAACGACATCACAATCATAACTATCAGTACAAGTATCATCGTATGTTTTAACTTCTTGCCTAATGCTCTGGTCTTACTATCGCACACAGACGCATTATTACGTCCTTCGCTCAGGAGTTAACTCGCTCTACATGGGGACCTTTATCTCGGCAGAGCCTTCCATTGGGGAGTTGCGTTTCATCACGAGGCTTGCCAAGTCTGCCCTGCCAAATGGTAATCCTGCAGCGGAAGTTCACGGTGGAAGTGCTATAGAAGGCAAAGACGTCTTCCTGGTGAACGGTCAAACACGCTCCAAATTTTATTCCAGCGTAAGCTTACAGTGAAGCATTAACGATGGCGGAAGATCCATTTTACCTTTTCAGGTTCGTTTCATAGACGACCAAGTTCATGGTGTCACTGGAACAGGTGTCGGCGTCTTCATGATCATCCCTGATGTTAGCTATGAATCTTCCTCAGGTGGACCGTTTTTCCGTGGTATGCTATTGCAGGGTACATTGTTTCTGTACTCAGACTGACAAGGCGGGGACATTCATTCAGATATCAACAACCAAGGAAGTTCACAGCAAGAACTTTATTGGTACATGAACTCGGGTCACGAGAAGGCTGAAGCATATCGTACTGGATTCTTTGGACCGTAAGTGCTTCTAGGCAGCCAAGAATATTATCTCACGGCAAACCTTGCAGTTATGCATTGGCAATTACAAATGGCTCTACACCCCCAGCCTCGTTTGACACAGGATTTATGGACAACCTTGGTCTACAGGGCTATGTTGGAGCCTCTGGTCGAGGCACAGTTTCTGGCTCTTATTCTGGCATCCTCCCAGATTCTACTGTAACGATCGGATTCCAGGTATGCAAATTAACTGTCGTCACAGCTTGTCAGATTCCCAATGCATTGACTTAGAACATGGCGGCTCAGTATTGGACTACGGGCTCCAAGTCAGTGCAGAATATTTCCATGCTGAAGGCCGTCATTGAATGTCTTCACAGCGGAAGCTTTACGCGTGATCTCATGAAGCCTGGAACTTATACAGCTACACTTTATCAAGGAGAATTGGAGGCTGGGACGGGTTCTGTAACAGTCAGCATGGGACAGATCTCTTCACTGGCTTTAACTTCAAACCTCACTCGCTCCTATAACATCTGGTCAATCGGTATTTGTTCCTTCTTGTAAAACGAGGACTTGATATAAACCTTTGGCATTGCAGGGACGGTCGACGGAACACCAGCAGGGTATGTCAATGCGTAGTATGTAATTGCGATTGACGACATGTCGTGGACATAGATTCCTTAATGCCGACAAGATTGAAACTATGCATCCGTAAGGACAGTCCCTTGCGTTGCACTATCATAATGATACAGAATTGCTGTAGGTCCGACTCAAGAATGAGCCTATGGGGTCCGATTAATTTCATAGTGGGCGTTAGCTCGGCCAGCTCTTTCCCGATGGCACAATTCCAGGATGTAAGAAGCCATTCCATCGTTCTTACTGCCTTCAAAACCTCGCTTAACAGGTTAACTGTCCGACCACCATTGAATGGACAGCAATTTCGTCCCAAATCGGTAATTGCTTCAATTTTCCCTGCATATTTGTATGCTGATCTGACAACTTGGAACTGGCGGCAATGAAGGTGCGCGAACATTACGTATCCGCACGACCTCAGCTTTTGCTGCAGGCAGGCCTCAAGTCACAGTAAATTACTGGTCTTCAGACATACCTGCATGTAGGTCGCCCGTGACCTTAATTGGGTAACCTGACTGATGATGCCCAGTACCCCCCGCAGTGCATTCTCGAGGGTAAGGAATCTTTGTATATTGATATTACTAATCCCTTACAATAATTTAAGTGTCACGCGTGGAACATGGCGTGGCGTTAATCAAGTCTGTGGGTAATCTTCTTATCTGCACACTATTCATTTCTCTGACTCCGTTGACCGCATACCGCAGATGACTTCATGATTCCTTCAGGTAAGATCTCGAGATCTATAAATTTCCAGCCCCCGATTAATCTTGTTCTGCAGGCATATTGGTAGCTGGAACCAACACCATCGCCATCTCCGTCGTAAGTGGATCCCCAGGCGTTAGGTTCCTGAGCCCCAACTTTGTTTACGACTCCATCGAGCTCTTCTGAAAAACTGTTGTTGTATATACAATTTAGCAGTGTCAATCAAAATCGATACAGCGATGCCAGATTCTCAGATCGCAGGTGTCAACGTACTGTCTTTTTTCCCCTGCAGATCTAACAACGATTCAAGTTAAGCTCTACGCAGTAACGAACTAAACTAGGAGCAAAGGTTCAGGATACGAAACGTACGATACTCAATAGTCCGGTCTTCACTGGCAACTTAGTATGTAGCACTTACAATTTGGCAATGGTAAATTTACATAGGTTCACAGTAAGGAGTGTGTCATCGTACGGTGTCCTCCCCCGCTGCGGTTGAAGATGCAGCAACGCTTCGAACAGGAGCAGGTTTAAATTCCAGGCTTTGGGCAATAACGGGCCAGACTGAGACTAGATTTCAGCCATAATTTTTTGGAGTAACTCATAAGCTAACCTTCTTCGAATCCTGGATGGCGGCCACTTCTTATTTGCTGCCACACGTTTCGCATCGCGTCGGACGCTCGAATATCCTGCCAGTGGGTCAGGAAGTAATTGACCTGCACCTGAAAAAACGTGAACCCTGAAGGTTGTGGAGATCCGTTGAAGAAATTTCCCCTCACCTGCCTGATCTCGTCGAATGTAGCAGCAAATGGCGAAAATACTTCAAAAGCTATATTGTCAACAGTTAATGACTTAAAGATATGCTGATACCATCGTTAGTGTGACGTTAGCCATACGAAGCGATGGCCAATACCTGTGATGCACGTTCTTTCAGCTCCCGGAGGCCCAGTCCTGTCGCTCGTATTACATGTCGTAAGCATATGAAGTAAACTGGCTTACTATCAGCTAATCGATAGGCAGCCTTTGGGGAACATGGTGCTGGCCGTCCAGGATTGTTCCTCATCCATTCTTTGATCCATTCCCTTCTCGTACTGGCGGTAAACTCTGGCATTGTGTTCCTTTTGGAGGCTATCATGTGTCCCTGAGGTTCGGCAGGCGTTGAGGGTAGGGTGGACATAGGTGAGGCTGGAGAGTCATCGCGGGCTGAGATAAAGGAAGAAGATAGTGGCGCAAACACGATAGTGTCAGTGTATATCTGGAGAAATTGATGAGATGAAGTGTGTGTGATTTACAGCTCGCTCGGCTCACGTAGTATAGAAGACCAAGGTATGTGCTGTATGCGACATCCTTCACAACCACAGTCATCTTGGATCCCGATGCCAACTCTGGTAGGCGCGGGGAAAGATTGATGGGCTGAGAGCTTCGAGGGCTGGATGGGTGCGAAAGTTTAGCACGGACATTGCGCTGGTCTTCTCCTTCCGTCTCGTCCTCATCAATGATGTTCTCAGCAGAAGACGTCGCAAAGGAATCCAATGCCCCTGATTGATGCGGAGAGGCAGGTTCCATGTCAATCGGTGAATCATCCATTGTGTCATCGTCTTCTTCGTCGTCTGAATCTTCGAATTCATTCATGACGAAGTGTGACTCTGACTCTATGGTGCTTGGCGCTGATTCCATTCTAGTTCTTGGAGTAAGCCCTCCTTCTGAAGAACCTTCCGCAAAACCAGAGTTGAACACTAGTCGGGCCATCAGGATAGTCAGTGATGTTAACTGCGGAGATTTTTCTCACTGGTTTCGAAGTACTCGGCCCGTTTCAACAATCGTCGTGATGCCCATATTCTCCGAGCAGACTTCAACTTTCGTCCTCGTCCAGGAATGATGAACTCCACATCTGAGTAGAGTGGGTCATCGAGAAGGGCACCCACGGTATCAAGAAGACCTTTAGGAACAGTTTGACGAGGAAATACTGGAGGTTGGACCGGAGGAGCGGGGGACGATGTGATATTGCAGATGATCACGAACGCGTCCTGATTCTTCACGGCATTAGACTGATAATACACAGTGTCCCGTTTGGCGAATTGTGCCCTACAATATATAGCAAATTCGGCTGGAG
>QMFE01051528.1:0-11534 GCA_003314665.1 Tricholoma sp. MG77 | reverse complement strand
TTAATCTAATTATTATTCTTAATTCAAAAAATACTAAATCAAATCTATTATTTGTTACTATTAAAATATATAATTTATATAAATAAATCAAATCAAAATAAATTATATAAACAAAACTTCCTTAATATTGTGATATATTATCATGGTTATAATAAATATTTAATTTAAATTTAACCTAGTTAAATAATTTTTTTATATCTCTTAATTTATAATATATTGAAATATAATATTTATATTTTATTAACAACAAATAAATATAAAGGAACAAATAAATATAAAAAATATAAAATAAATAAATATAGAAAATATTTAATAAATAAAGATTAAAACAAAAAGAAAAAAACAAAATGAGATTATTAAAAACACATGTTTTACTTAGATTATTAAATTCTTATCTAGTGGATTCTCCTCAACCAGCTAATATAAATTATTTATGGAATTTTGGATCTTTATTAGGAGTATGTTTAATTATCCAAATACTTACTGGTGCTTTTTTAGCAATGCATTATACACCTAATGTAGATTTTGCATTTAATAGTGTAGAGCATATTATGAGAGATGTAAATAATGGATGGATAATTAGATATACACATGCTAATGTTGCATCCTTCTTCTTTATATTTGTTTATATGCATGTAGGTAGAGGATTATATTATAGTTCATATAAAACACCAAGAGTATTACTTTGGTCAATAGGAGTAATCATATTAATACTTATGATGGCTATAGCTTTTCTGGGATATGTATTACCTTATGGACAAATGTCACTTTGGGGAGCTACAGTAATTACTAATTTATTATCAGCAATTCCAGTATTTGGGCAAGATATTGTAGAATTAATCTGGGGTGGTTTTAGTGTAAGTAATGCCACTTTAAATAGATTCTTTTCTTTACATTATTTATTACCTTTCTTATTAGCAGCTTTAGTTGTAGGTCATTTCATAGCTCTACATGAGCATGGTTCAAATAATCCCAATGGAGTAACCTCACATGGAGATAGAATTGCAATGCATCCTTATTTTTTATTTAAAGATTTAGTTACTATATTTGCATTTTTCTTAGTTTTATCTGTTATTGTATTCTTCTATCCTAATTTATTAGGTCATTCAGATAATTATATTCCAGCTGACCCTATGGTAACACCTGCATCTATTGTGCCAGAATGGTATCTTTTACCTTTTTATGCTATATTAAGATCAATACCAAATAAATTATTAGGAGTTGTAGCAATGTTTGGTTCATTACTAATATTATTAATATTACCTTTAACTGATTTATCTAGAATAAGAGGAAATCAATTTAGACCAGCTATGAAATTAGCTTTCTGGTTCTTTGTTGTTGATTTTATTATTTTAATGTGGATAGGTTCTCAACATCCAGAATCACCATATTTAGAAATAGGTCAAATAGCTACAGCCTTTTATTTTGCTTGGTTTTTAATAATTGTACCATTAATAGGAATCAGTGAAAATACTTTAATTGATATTGCAACATCTAATGAACAATAATTATAAATTTAAATTGCTATCCTTTTTTTTCAAATTTAAATATTTAACAATAGAATAAATCAATCTTTGTATTCTTTATAATTATAGTGAGTTAAATAAAATATATCAATCCTAAATCTATATTAGGTCATAGATTTAATAATAATTATTTATAAATTTAAATTAATCCCCTATCTATATGATTTTTACTAATATTAGGTATTAGGTATTATAAACAATAGCTAAGAAAAGGGTTTTGGAATAAATGGATATTACATCAGGTAAAGCATAGATAAATTTTGTTATTTCATTAACTATTTTAATCTATCTCTTCA
The DNA here is from genome assembly GCA_003314665.1 of Tricholoma sp. MG77. Taxonomy (NCBI): domain Eukaryota; kingdom Fungi; phylum Basidiomycota; class Agaricomycetes; order Agaricales; family Tricholomataceae; genus Tricholoma; species Tricholoma sp. MG77. The sequence continues at coordinate 9,712 of QMFE01051528.1, read as the reverse complement.
CTTTTGTAAATTATTAAATTTATAAAGGTTCAAATCCTTTACTCTTTAGATTATATCAAAAACAAAAAAGATAATATAATAAAATTAATTAAAAATTATAACTAATTAATTGATGATATAAGAATCTTATCACAAAGATCAATCTTAAGATGCTATTTAACTAACTGATTTAAATATTAATTAAAAAACAAATTATATTAAGTTAGAATTGTGAATAATTCACAGGGCATTTATCTCTTAAATATAAGACTAATATGTTTTACCTTTATTGTAATATATAACCTAGATACTACTGAAGCTTAGAAAATATTTATTATATTTATATATAAATTAAGAAATATTTAGGTTAGTACCAGAGTTATATATTGAATATATCTAAATTAATAGTTACTCATAATTCAAACAAATATTATTATTATAGTTATTAATATAAATATAACAATAAATATAAAATCATCTATTATGATAAGATAACATTAATCTCTTGGATGGTAATTGGTATATGAAATATATTAAATAAGATATATAAATTCAGAAAGTTCAATTATTTATATTTAGCAAGAGAAATAGTAAATTAAGACCGAGAATAAAATAAAATTAAAATGAAATTTTACTATAGCTTTTTAAATCCTATATTTAATGATGTTGCACAACCCTGGCAATTAGGTTTTCAAGATAGTGCAGCTCCAGGTTTTACAGGTCTAGTGACCTTGCATAACACAGTTGGATTCTATTTAGTTGTTATTTGTTTTGCAGTATTTTGGTTTATTTTCTCAATTATGTATTACTATAACACTAATAAAAATCCTATTGCACATAAATATTTAACTCATGGAACAGTACTAGAATTAATATGGACAATTTCACCAGCATTAATCTTAATTGCTATTGCTTTCCCTTCTTTCAGACTATTATATTTAATGGATGAAGTTATTTCTCCAACATTAACTATTAAAGTAGTAGGTCATCAATGGTATTGGTCTTATGAGTATTCAGATTTCATAACCGATAGTGGAGAATCTATAGATTTTGATTCTTATATGATACCTGAATCAGATTTAGAATTAGGTCAATTCCGATTATTAGATGTGGATAATAAACTTATAATACCTGTAGATTGCCATATTAGATTAATTGTTACTGGATCAGATGTTATCCATTCTTATGCTGTTCCTTCCTTAGGATTAAAATTAGATTGTGTACCTGGTCGATTAAATCAAGTTTCTTTCTTGGCTGAAAGAGCTGGTACTTTTTATGGACAATGTTCAGAAATTTGTGGAGTATGGCATGGATTTATGCCTATAGTAGTTGAGGCTGTTTCTTCTCCTGATTTCTTAGTTTGGATTGATTCTGCCTCTCAATAATCAATTTTGTAATATATTTTTTAATTATATAACTATTATTTATTTTAAATCATAATCCTTTTTAAATATGGACAAAACAAACAAAACAAACAAAAACAAATAAATTATATAATTAAAATTAATTATATAATTTAACAATTTAGTGTAATAAATTAGATTGCACATTAATTTAAGCAGTCAGATAAAATATGGGTATATTTAATTAGTGAATATCTAGAAATTATATAACTATTATTATAATTAAATTCTTATAATTCTATATATTATATAATAAAGATAAAACTTCTCAATATCAAACAAACAAAACAAAAACAAAAAATAAATAAACAAATAAAAATGACAATAAAAATAAATAAATTTCAACATTTTCCTTTTCATTTGGTAGATCCTTCACCTTGGCCAATTTTATTGAGTTTTTCATTATTAAATATGGCAATAGGTGCAGTTTTATATATGCATGGTTATTATAATGGAGGAACTATATTAAGTATAGGTTTTATTTTAACTTTGTCTGGTATGGCTCTTTGGTTTAGAGATGTAATAACAGAAGGAACATATCTAGGTCATCATACAAAACAAGTTAAAAATGGTTTAATGATAGGTATAGTACTATTTATAATAAGTGAAGTATTTGCTTTTTTATCAGTATTTTGGGCTTTCTTTCACTCTAGTTTATCACCAGCAATAGAAATTGGTGGTTCTTGGCCCCCACTAGGTATTACTCCTTTAGATCCTTTTGCAATTCCTCTACTTAATACTTTTTTATTATTATCAAGTGGAGCTTTTGTAACATATGGTCATCATGCCTTAATAGCTGGTAATAGAAAAGCTGCTATCAATGGAGTCTTTGCAACAATAATATTAGCAATAGTATTTACTGGTTTACAATATTTTGAATATTGTGAAGCTGGATTTACAATGTCAGATAGTGTATATGGTTCAGCATTTTTTGCTTCTACTGGACTTCATGGATTACATGTTATTGTTGGTACAATTTTCATTTTAGTAGGATTCATTAGAATCATAAATTATCAATTAACAAAACAACATCATCAAGGATTTGAAGCAAGTATCCTTTATTGGCATTTTGTGGATGTAGTTTGGCTATTTTTGTTTGTTGCTGTGTATTTCTGGGGTGGAGCTTAATTAATAAGATCAAATTCATGAATTTGTAATTATTAATAAATTTAAAATATATATAATGATTTAATATTTTATATATCTTTATCTCAAATAAATATAAGAAATTATTAAAGGATACAATAAATATTAGTTTATTATCCTTTTTAATAAATTAGAATAATATATAGCTAAAGATGCTATTCAAATAATCTTATTAATTTAGTTTTTTATATTAACATTAATTTGTTTATTATCCTCAAATTTATTAGAAAAATAGTTTATATTACTAGTATATATTTAATTAAAAAGATAAATTATAAAATAAACCTTGAAAATAGTCAATTCTAACATAAAAATACTATTAAAAAAGAAATATTATGAAAAATAATATTTATATAATTAATTTATTTTAATTATTAATAATTTAGTATTGATATCTACTAACAAATTTTAATTTGTTATAAACCCCACCAAAATAAATAAAGATTTTACTAAACAAACCAAACACAAAAAGAAACAAACAAACAAACAAAAACAAAACAAAAAATAAATAAAAACACAAATATATAAAGCATTTATTAACTGTAACTATAAAGAATATAACAAAAATTATAAACTATGAATCTTTCATTATTCTTATTTTTAATAGGTATATTAGGTTTTATTCTAAATAGAAAAAATATTATCCTTATGATCATAGCTATAGAAATAATGCTATTAGCTGTAACGCTATTAGTATTAATCAGCTCTTTTGGTTTTGATGATAATGTTGGACAAACATTTAGTATATATATAATCTCTATTGCTGGGGCAGAATCTGTTATAGGTTTAAGTATTTTAGTTGCTTATTATCGTTTAAGAGGAACTATCTCACTAAGAAATTAATGTATATATCCATAATTATTTTACCTTTATTAGGATCAATAGTATCTGGTTTCATGGGTAGAAAAATAGGTGTAACAGGAGCACAATTCATAACCTGTAGTTGTTTATTATTATCTTCATTATTAATGACAATAGCTTTTTATGAAGTAGGTATATGTGGTTCACCAGTATATATAAATTTAGGTAGTTGGGTAGATTCAGAAATAATGTCTATATCTTGGGAATTATTTTTTGATCAATTAACAGTATCTCTAGGTTTAGCTGTATTATATTGTTCCTCATTAATACATATATATACTATAGGTTATTTATCTTCAGATCCTCATAATCAAAGATTTTTCTCCTATTTATCAGCCTTTACTGCAGGTATGTTACTATTAATCACAGGTGGTAATTTTTTTGTCATGTTTGTAGGATGGGAAGCTATTGGAGTAGTTTCTTATTTACTTATTAATTTTTATTTTACTAGAATTCAAGCTAATAAAGCAGCTATATTAGCTTTTACTATGAATAGATCAGGTGATATGTTAATGAGTATAGGATTTTTTGCAATATTTGCAATATTTGGTAGCTTAAATTATGCTTCTATCTTTTCACTAACACCTTATATGAATGAAACAGCTATATCAATTATAGCTTTATTATTATTAGGAGGTGCTTTAGCTAAAAGTGCTAATATTCCTCTTCATTCTTGGTTACCTGGAAGTATGGAAGCACCCACTCCTGTTAGTGCCTTACTTCATGCAGCTACACTAGTTACTGCTGGGATATATTTATTATTAAGATGTTCTCCAATTTTAGAATTTAGTCCCACAGTTTTATTAATAATAACAATAATAGGATCTACAACAGCCTTTATTGCAGCTACTTGTGGTTTATTACAAAATGATTTAAAAAGAATAATTGCTTTTAGTACTATATCACAATTAGGATATATGATGATGGCAATAGGTCTTAGTCAATATAATGTAGCTTTAATGCATACAGTAAATCATGCTTTCTTTAAAGCTTTACTTTTCTTAGGAGCTGGTGCTGTAATTCATTCTTTTGCTGATCAACAAGATGTTAGAAGAATGGGTGGATTAATTAAATTTTTACCTTTTACGTATTCAGTTATGTTAGTAGGATCTTTTAGTTTATTAGCTACACCTTATCTTACAGGATTCTATAGTAAAGATTTAATTTTAGAATTAGCTTATGGTCAATATAGTTTTACTGGTATGTATGCATTTATTTTAGGTTCTATTACTGCAGGTATTACAGCTTTTTATAGTTTTAGATTAATTAGTCTAGTATTCTTAACTACACCAAATGGTCAAAAACAATCTTATTTAAATTCTCATGAATCAAATATAGCTGTAATTATTCCTTTATTAATTTTAGCTTTATTTAGTATTTTCTTTGGTTATATATTTTCAGATTTATTTGTAGGAGTAGGTTCTGATTTCTTTGGAAATTCTTTATTTATTCATCCTAATAATATTTCTATTATAGAAGCTGAATTCTCAATTAATCCTATTATTAAATTATTACCTGCTATTTTTAGTTTTACTGGTGCTGCTTCAGCTATATTTATTTATCATAAATCTCCTGAAATTATAATTAATTTAACTGATACAACAATAGGACAAAAATTATATGGTTTCTTAAATGGAAAATATTATTTTGATGTAATTTATAACCATTTTATAGTTTCAGCTGGATTACAAACTGGTTATTTAATCTCTAAAGAAATAGATAGAGGAGCTATTGAATTATTAGGACCTTATGGATTAGCTAATACTTTATCAAATACTGGTATTAATATTGCTAAATTAGATACAGGTATTATTACTACTTATTCTCTTTATATTACTATAGGTTTATTAACTTTATTATTCTTAATCTTTGCTCCTGTATTAATTGATACAACTATGTTTTCTGAAATTAGATTAATTATTATATATTTTGCTACTTTAGTTTTAGTTTTATCTCCTTCTACTTCAAAATATTAGGTTTAAATATTTTTATTATCCCCCAATAATTAAATTAAGGATAAGGATACTAAAAAGCATTATAAAAAAGAAGATGATAATAATAAATCAGAAGATAATAAATAATTTGATGAATTTGAAATTCAATTTTATTAATAATAGAAATAAATTTAAATTTGATAATTTTGTAGATACTCATGAATATAAATATTCTTATCTTTTTTCCTTTAGAATTAATCCTCTGGTAGCAAATATCACAAATGAATCTTCAGAAAAAAATTAGATATAGTTATTCAATGTTTACTTTAAATTTAATATTTTTGATTTGTTTCATCAATATTTGTGGGTATATAGTTTCTTTATATTTGATATCTAAATATGAAATAGAAAGTAAATATCATAAATTTAAGAGAAGTATTAGATATTATGATAAATCAACTCAATTCTTTATTATTATAGTATCCTTTATAGGTTTAATATTCTTGCTTATTATTATTAAAATTTTAATACTATATGGTCTTATTTATTTTAAATAAATTTATCTGTTTATTAATAATAAAATAAATATGTATCTTATAAAAAACCAATATTCCCTTATTTTTCTATATCCTAATTTAATTTATTTACTAAAATTAAAATAAATTTAACCATATAAATTTTAATTAACCAAGAATAAAAATTATTTTAACTTATCTACTAAACTATTAAAATATTACACTCCTACCTTAATCTTATTCTCAATATATTTAACACAAATAAATAAATTTATTAAAGAATCTTATCACAATTATATTTATTCTCTTATTCTAAACTATTCAATTTATAATTGTAAAATTGGTATATCAGAAATATCAGAAGTAATGGATATATAATATTTATATTAAGGATTTTTTTATATTAAATTAGATATTTTGTTTTAAAAGAGAAGCTAAAGAAAGTTATTTATAAATATAAATATTAAATTATAATTAATTTTGATATACAACCTTCTATATTTATCAAATAATCAATATTATATATTTTAAATTAATTAAATTTATTAATATTATAATTAAATAAAAATAAAAATATAATTGTGATAATATTTAAGGATAAAGGTCAGTAATCCATTTTATAATTTTAGCTATTCCACCATGGAAAAATATTTTCATTTATTAGACAAACATTAGATCTAGAGAATGGAACAATGTATACCATACTAATGTTAGAATGAAAAATATTGTTAAATGAATCAATTTCTAGTAAAATAATATATTATATTATTATTATTATTTCATTTAATGAAAGTAAATTTAAATTAAATAATTCAATTTAATATTGCTCTCCCTTTATTATATAACTCCCATAATAAAATATAAATAAATAATTATTAAGGGTATATGATAAAATAATGAGCTAAACCAAATAAAATTATAAATAAAATATATGATGAATAACAATAAGAATCTTAAAAATCTTAATATTGATATAACTAAAAATGATTATAAGGATATAATTATAGATAAAAGAATTTTACCTTTATTTAAAACTCCAATCATTTTAAAGCAATTAAATGAAACAAAAAGAAATAAATATAATATAATTCTTAAAAATCAGGCCAATAAATTAAGTTTTAGATTAATCACCTTAAAGGAAATATTAGATATATTCTTAAAGGGAATATCTTTATATAATTCTAATTTGAATAAATATTTAAAAAAATATAATAATAAAGAATTAATATTACAATTAAAAAATGATGATATTTATAAATTAAACAATAAATTATCAAATTATTTTTATATCATTAATAAATTTATACCTTTTTTTAAAATAAGATCTTTAATATATAAAATTAGATTATTTTTACCTAAACGGTTATTTAAACCTCATCCTTATATAAAATTCAGATATTGTTTAAGATATATAGCTAAAATTTATAAAGTAGATTTAATGTATAACAACAAAAGAGATAGAAAAATTCAGAGAAGACAAATTAATAAACTATTAGATAAAGGAAAAGAAATTATAACTGAAATAGATAATAAAATAATTCAAAAGAAAAATCTAATTAATAGTTTGAAAAATAAAAATAATGTATTAAAAATTATTAATTCTTTATTACCTACAGTAACAGAGAATACAAAAAATAAAAAAATGATTAATTCTTATTTAAATGATAGTAATAGTATTTTTATTGATAAAAAAAACTCTAATTTAAATATAATAAAAAAAGAGATTAAATCATTCCAAAAGAATTTGTATAAAAATATAGAACCTACAATTTCAAATATAACAAAAAATAATAATCAAATTTTAGTATATAAAAATAATTTATTAATTAATAAAATATTTAATGTAACTAATATTAATAAAACAAATGAAATTAAAATAGAACAAACATTGAATTCTATTTTTAAAATGAAGGCATTTGATTCTAAAAATGAGGCTATATCTATTTATGCTAACCCTGTAGAAATGTTATATTCTAATAATAATAATAATAATAATTCTACAGTTCATTATAACCTACAGAAAAAACCAATAATTAATCAATATTTAAAATCAATGAGTAATTATAATATGCTTAAAAAAGGTATTTTTATGTCTTATTCTAATATTATTGGCTTTAATTTTAACACTCAAAGAAATAAATTAATTAAAAATATTTATAATTTATTAGCTGGTTCATTTAAATCTATGTATTGTTTAATAAGTAAACCTGTATTTGTTATGACTCCAGACAAAATTATTATACAATTGTTTTATTTTTTATTTATACCTAATATTTTAAAATCTAAAAAATTATTTAAATATGGAAATAGAAATAAATTAAGTAAACAAATTTGGTTTAAGAGAAAAAAAAGAATTAAAAAACAATATAGAAATTTCAGAAAGATTAAAATTAATGTCAGAATTAAATTAAGAAAATTATCTAATGTGGTAATAATTAAAATATTTACAGATAAATTTAAAAAATTATGTGATATTTTAAGTCATTTATTTAAAAAACCTGTACAATTAGAATTAATTAGATTACATTACCCTTATAATGATAGTAATATATTAGTTAATCTATTGGGTATTATGATTAATAAAATTAAATTAAGAATTATTTTTAGAAAACTATTTGAAAAGGCTGTTATTAAAAATTTAAATAAAGTAACTGGTAAAACAAAATTTAATATTTTACCTGCTTTCCTATCTGGTGTTAATATTAGAGTAGCTGGTCGATTATTGACACATAGAGTAGTTCCAAGAAAAACAGTTAAAATTATTCAAAGAGGTGCAGCTGCTACTGGTAAAATTAATTTCTCAGATGTGGCAAGATATACAAAGAAAAATAAAAGAGGTGCCTTTAGTATTACAGTATCATCAGGACAAAATTTCTTTTAAAATCTAAATTTAATAAAATAAATAAAATAATAAAATTTTCAAAACCCCTCTTTCTATTTTTTATTTTTCTTTTGTTTTTTCAAACCTTTTAAATTAAAAGAGGTAAGATTAGTTTAATTGGCAAAATGATGTCTTGTGGCGACAATGTTCAGAGTTCAAGTCTCTGATTTTACCCTTTATCTTTATATTTTTTGTTGTTGTTTTTATTATTATAAATTATAATACAAAAAAATTAATAATAAAATAAGATGAGTTATTACACTTTAAATATAAATTATTATAATATAATATAATTAATAAGATAAAATATTATTAAAAAAACAAAATAAGTCTAATGTTTTCATTAATGAAATTAATAAATTTAAAAAAAACAAAATAATATTAATCCTTTTTGTATTAGAATTTTAATTATATTTAATTAAGAAGAAAATATTAGAATTAAAAGAGAGTTAAGATATCTAAAACTGTAATTTTCTTTAATAAAAATAAATTATTAAAACAAATTATGTGAAGGTTCTAGGTTAAATATGGATATATCTTAAGAACAAAATTAATTTTGTGGACAAATATAGATTAGAATATTTTAACTTTTTAAATATTATTTTTATTTAATTAAATTAATTAGAAATAGAATAAATAAATATATAACACTTATGTATGTTTATTATTATTTATTGTTTTTAAATAGAAGTTATTAAAATTATAAATCCTATATCCTAACTTATTAATATTTTTAGATAAAATTCAGTGAACTAATACTAATTTATAATTTATATTGTAATAAAATAATTTATAAATAGTTTTTAAATAGTTTAATTTTTACTAAATTAGTCCTATAGATAATAAATCTAACTTGTTATAATTATTTTATTATAATTTATTTTTATATTCAATATAATATTTATTTATATTTATTATTTCAGAATTTATAATATAATAATTTATTACTTTATATGTATAATTATATCTTTAATTCTTGTTGCTCTTTTTATT
>QMFE01050950.1:0-11246 GCA_003314665.1 Tricholoma sp. MG77 | reverse complement strand
TGGATTCGAAGCCTACACAGCAAGTACACTTTAGGCTTAAACTACATTTTTAAAGAGGAGTTGGAGGACGTACGATTAAATCTGCCGAGTGCCGGAAGTACTGCTCGCCGACTGTGAATCGTTCTGCTCCGAAATAGGTGCTGTATCCCGTTGGAAACTCGTACTGGCGTACACCACGGGCCAATGCAGCCCTACCAGTAAGTACAACAATTATATAGTTGCTTCTTACTAGAAGGGAAAAAACACCCACTGGTCGTTCCAACCCTGCTCCAGCACCCCGGCCACGCTCTGGACCCATTCATCGAGTTCTCGATTTTCGGCCCATGCTCGCCAGCTGTTGGTTGTTCCCGCGATGCGGTCTTCCCGAAGGGCGATTTGTGGTGGCATATTTGGGTCCACGGGCTTGTTCGTATCTATTAGCAAGCTCGCTGTATGCTGATGATAGAGGTTACCGTTTTGTTAGCGATTAGTTGGTAAGGTAGCAGGTCGATGCCCCGACGGACTGGCGTAGACGAAGTCAAGATATGACGGGCTTGCGCATGAATAAGCCTTGGAAGCGCGGAATACGCGAGTCCTATTTAGACTAAAAGAGTGTTCACATATTACAATAAAATTCAAGCCCACCTTTTCGAAGAACGAAACCATCCACTACTGGCGTGATACTTGCCATTGTCTGACCAACGTCGATCACAAGAGCGGATCCTTTTCCTGCAGCAAACCTACGAAAATTTGTCGTGGTTTACTCTTTAGCGGCATTGTGTATAATAACATACGTGTTGAGCACACCCGTGTTGGCAATGTAGAAAGCAGGTACTTTGAATTCTTCGAACATGATCTCGGCCATTCGTTCTCGATGGGCGGGCGTATTCCAAGTGGGCTCAGTAACGAGGATAGGGTGTTCAGATGGCGTGCAGCGCATGACATCTTGTATCGCGTGCTCTATGAGGGGAGGGATAGAAGCAAAGTCATTGACTGGAACATAGTTGAGTTGCGCGACCACCGTATCCAAGAATTTCAGACTTACTGAGCCCATCAATCAAAGGATGTGCAATCTCCATGCCACTCCTCCAAATAGACGGGCCATGCTGTCCGATGTACATTTCGGCTCGTCGCGGTTTTGGTGGTGATTCTGCTCCCATTTCTCCACTTGCCATCGCAACATCTTCTTCCGCAGGCGTTACTTTATAGCCATACGAGGTAGGTATTATTGCTTTTGGAGTATCGTCTCCTGCATATCCGGCTCGTAAGGAGGACGATCCTATGTCTACGACAAGTGCTGATACTTCATCTATTCAATAATCAGCATAACCAGCCTTTATTAGTTATGTAGGAGAAACAGATCCTACCGCCACCGTAGTTAACCATCGTCTGGGTTAAGCCGCGTCCAAGGTCGTGAAAGCGTAAATATGAAATGAACGCGTCTCGCGTTCAACGACTTGGTTGAGAAGCGTATTGTCGCATGTTTGAAATGTACGGCAACGGCTTGGGTGTCTGCAACTTTTTCCAAAATTACAAACTTTCTCCGATATTCCCTGGACTGGTATGGGGGTCAAAGACGCTGCGAAGCATGGCAAAAAACGGAAACAGGTCAATGAAGACGATGCAAAACCCGGCGCCCTCTTCGAGGCGGAGAATTTTTTGGAAATGTTGAGCGATGAAGAAGATGGTGAGGAAGCAGCATCTGACGATGGTCACGTCGACGAATTTCCCGAGATCGACACAAGGAGTGATAGTGAGGACAATAGCACAGAGGTTACAGATGACGAGAACGCCTCCGGAAGTGAGGACGAAGACGAAGAAGATGAAGAAGACTCCTTGCATTCCGACAATGAACTTCACATTTTTCCCCAAGCCAAAACCATCACTTCAGACATTACAGGCCAAGAAAAACGCGTATATCCAGAGATAGAACCCGAATATGATTCTGATTCATCTACCGAAGATGTACGGCTTGCCCCGTCATTACTTCACCGTGTTTAACGACTTGTACAGGCTCCCAACCGTGTTGGAAATATACCAATGCACTGGTATGACGATCTACCCCATGTTGGATATGATATCGATGGTAAGAAGGTGTTACGACCTGCTCGGGGTGATGAATTGGACAAATTCTTGCAAACTGTGGAGAATCCTTCATCATGGTTTGTGGCCCATATTCCAAGGCAGATTTCAAGTCTAACTTCGTGAAGGAATACTGCCTTTGACAAGAATACCCAGATGGATAAGCCTCTCTCGAGTGAAGAACTGGATATCATTCGCAGACTGTACGCAAACGAAGTACCGGATGCAAATTATGATCCATATGAACCAACGACGGAGTGGTTCACTGGCAAAGGCAAAGAAGAAATTATGCCTCTATCATCTGCTCCAGAACCCAAGCGCCGTTGGATTCCAAGCAAATGGGAAAAACAAAAAGTACGTTATTGTATTACCGTTGTTAATCTAATTTATCTGTACCATGGATTCAGGTCATGAAGATTGTGCGCGCAATTCGCCAAGGTCGCATCGTACCCTCGAAGCCAAAGACTACATCAAAATACGAGTTCTATTCCATTTGGTCGGAACCGTCCACACTACTTCCTCCTCCACTTCCTGCCCCCAAAACCCGTCTCCCTATGAACTCTGAATCATACAACCCACCCGAAGAATATCTTCCATCAGAAACTGAGCGCAAAGAATGGGAATTGCAAGATCCTGAAGACAGAGAGCGAGATTATCTTCCTCGAATGTATCCAGCCCTACGACTAGTCCCCGCTTATGACCGCTTCATTAAGGAAAGGTTCAATCGTCAATTAGACTTGTATCTTGCTCCAAGGGTCCAAAGAGTCAAGCTTAATATCGACCCGAATACATTAATACCGAAACTACCCAGTCCCAGCAGCCTGAAACCCTTCCCAAATTATAAAAGCCTCAAGTTCACGCACACGAAAGGTCGTGCCAGATGCCTTAGTGTTAGCCCGGACGGGGCTTGGGTTATCAGCGGTGACGAGAGCGGCACTGTTAGTCTTTGGGAGGTAATCGTAGGTCGAGAAGTAAAGAGGTGGCAATTCGAGAGTAAAATTGGAGCTCTCGAGTGGTGCCCTCGAACGGATGTCAGCTATTTCGCTGTCGGGGTGTGAGTCCAATTTCTGCACCATGTCAATTGCTGGACCCCTAATCGCCCGGTAGTGAGGAGAAGGTGCACTTTCTCATTCCTCCCAATATCCCCGGACCTGTATTGTCGCTTACCCAAGCCCTACTTGCTCCCGCGAGTCTTCCCCCTCCTCCCCCTACCCCATCGCCGGTCAAATGGGTAAACCCACCATCAAATTCATGGTCCATTGATACCCCCATTCTCACCGTTCATCTTCCCCAATCATCGAGCTTGCCTCAACAAATTTCTTGGCACCGGAAAGGTGACTATCTTGCAACTGTCTGTAAGTATTGTATAGCCCTATTTTTTTCTTCCCTCATACGGTGTACTTGACTTGCGTCTATAGCAAGTGGTGGTACCCAAAGTGGAGTTTGGATTCATCAGATCACGCGAAGGCACTCACAGGCTCCCTTCAAGAAAATTAGGGGTGCGGTACAACTAGTTCTGTTCCACCCTCTCAAGCCCCATTTCTTTGTTGCTGTAAGCATCGCTCTCTTAATTCCACGTATATATAAGGGTTAATCTCTGTCTAACTAATCAGACGCAACAATATGTTCGGCTCTATAATCTTTCTGAGCAGAAACTCCTCAAGACTTTGATTCCTGGCATAAAATGGATATCATCTATGGATGTACATCCGTCTGGCGACCATCTTATCGTCGGCGGTTATGACCGAAAATTGTGCTGGTTCGATCTAGAGCTCAGCGAAAAGCCCTACAAGGTTCTAAGGTACTCGTAAGCCTCCCTCCAAATAAAACTCAATTACAGCTTCCAACTAGATACCACACACGTGCAATACGCTCGCTTCATTTCCACCCTACATACCCACTTTTTGCTTCATCCTCGGATGATGGAGCCATTCAAATCTTCCACTCGAGGGTTTACAATGACCTCATGACGGACCCATTGATCGTTCCTTTGAAGATTCTTCGAGGGCATGAGCTTCGAGACGGACTAGGTGTGCTACAGGTCAGGTGGTGCAGTCGGTATCCTTGGCTAGTGAGCGGTGGCGCCGATGGTATTGTGGCAGTATGGTGTAGTTAAGCTTCATTGCCATTCTTAACGTAAAAGAACCGTTTCACTACTTACTACAATAGGAGCATGACAATGGGTGAGATCAAGCCCATTGTTGAATGCCGTCACTTGTCGCTCGATGCCGCTAACGCGACATAATTCTCAGGGATTTGGTGCTGTTCAACATTCGTATGTCAATGTCACGCATCAATGATCTGTGCAACTGGCCTCTTTTCACCCATTCAATCAACTACGTCCGATATGACCTTCTACCAATGAAAGAGATTCCGCCTTCCAAAGCCACTTCACATTGCGTTGGATATTCCTCTCAGCGTAAACTGGAAGAGAAGCAATAGCGTCTGCGATCGGAGCCTACTAGACTATCCGATTCTTCTTGCAGAATGGCGGGCGTCAAGTCCTCGAAGCAACACATATATCCGAGCCCTCCACGGTGTCCATGTGGGAAGCTAATATGCTTGTCTATGCGCGTGAACTTGATTCAAACGGTGCTGTTTTCTTTGGTCCCTATTTTACGTTACTAAGGACAACCCGTCCTTTGAGGACAATTCCCGCGATGTCATCCCTTGCCAAGATGTTTAGCACTGTAGACTTCGGGGGTCTTTTAAATTCTATTTAGGTAAAGACCCTCAGATCTCCCGTACGATCGTCCTGCCTAAAAAAGTGCATTCTAGGGGTAACGGGATACGAAATTATCGATGGGTACACCTTAAAGCTTGCATCATGGATTCCAAAACACGGGCCCTGAGTTGACATAAACGGCCAGTCAAATATACTTAAAACCGCGTTTCTTGTGAAGTTCGAGAAGGCAGAACGTCAAAGGACCAACAGAAGCAGACGGCATGATCGGGAAATGGTGCTGAAGCCTGTCATTAAGTATGGCTTAAAACTCAAGGTACTGTTTCAAACTTTTTCGTCGCACCCCAAAGCTATCGACAACAGAGCCACGTCTTTCTTCGAATCCTCGTGCCCGACGAGACACAGTTAATTGAACGATTTGCGCTGTCCCCGTAACAATAAAATGGTCAACTGGTCTGATTCCAAAGAAATCGCGAAGGACTCAGGTGAACTTTTCAACACATATCGGTGATCTTATTCCATTTATCTGGAACTTGAACATCATAGACGTATTCTTAAAGCTCATTTTTTCGCTCTTCGGCGTTTACATCTGGGAGCTTTTCATGACCTGGGATTTTGAATGGTCGCTTTTGAGCAGACGTAGGACATTTCGGTGGCCGCTTGTACGTGTTTATGTCCCATCCTGCTCGTTTATCGAATGTTTCTTGACAGAGTGCGTGACTGACATTACAATATAATCGACAAATCTCACGGTCGTTTAGTTTTCTTCTTCCTTTGCCGATATTGTATGCTATTCGCACTGATTGGATTGTAAGTATCGTTCCTCCTGCATTTGTCAATTGAGCCATGTATCGTAGGATAATATCCCTGACTGTCACTACTCGTGTAAGCATTTCTTCTATCTCGTCGACCTCCATTATTAAATATCCGAGATTCACAGATCGACTGTGGGGTGTGTACAGTGTATTGCATGCACTCTAATTACTTCATTTAACACCTGTTTTCGCCTTCAGGCATTATACACCTTCAATTCGGTAGGTTCATGTGATATCGTTTCTATCGCCAATTCTTTACTGCTTTGCAGTGGACTGGAAATATGAGCATCTTGTGCGCCTCGACGTCTCTGATGCTCCGAACGTATGCTCTGGATTTGCGCATCCCAAAAAGACGGCTCACAATTTGGCAGTATCGCGTTGTGGGAACGTCAGAAATCAATTGTCGTTCCTCTGGGTGTTCTGTGCCTCGCCCATTGGGCTCTGTTGTATCGGACCATGTTTATCGTCACTGCGGCATGGGACGCCCGTACCCTGGGCTGTGTTGTAACCGGGACTAATCCATCATTACTCAACTCTACCTTCTTTTTCAGTGCGTGACTACATTGCTTCATTTCACTTCGCCGTTCAACATCATTCCATCTCGACAGCAATGGGATTTGACTTTATCATTTTGGTATTCACTGCAGTCGCACTACTCAAGAAACACTCGGCTCGGACCGACCTGTGGAAGTTGCTCTTCCAAGACGGCCTCGTTTACTTCCTTGTATCATTCTCAACTAATTGCATCCCTGCTGTGAGTTCTACTTCCACTCCGGGATGTGGATGTCACTCAGTAGACGGTGCTACCTAGGTTTTGAATGTTCTCGATTTGAACAGTACGCACCTTCTTCCATAACTTGACCACGAATATCACGTTTGTTCTCGCAGCACCGATGAATGTGTACGTAAGAGTGTAACCCAGCCGCCTTGCTTCTGACCTTATTTGCTGCTCGAATGTTGCATAGTATTGCCACGGTGAGCTGTTACTCACCTCGTTCACGGTCGGGTGTATTGGCTAAGCATCTTTTCCCTAGATCCCTGCGGCCACTGTCACGTATGCACTGAGCCCGATCCGTTTGCCATTGACGGAACCTAACATGAAAGGACAGAACCATCGCTGCATGCCGTGCAGTGATCAGACTATTGGAGTTCAGCTCTAGCGAAGTCTATATCCATTCGATGTCAGCTGTTGGAAATAACAACCCAGTCCGACAAAGCATCGCCCAATATGCCCGCCCGAAGTCCAAATCCCAGAAGTACACACCTAAGCGTCCAGAAGTCCATGTTACGACAGAACATATCACAATGGCGGAATTCCCGTAAGCAATCTCTTAGTACGTCAGCAAACTGATAACTCCGAGTCTTCCTGCAGAGCATCTGGCGCTAATTCACCATATTGCAAGAGCCACAGTCACCGAACATCTTCCATTGATCTGCAATCTGCAAGGGACACTGAGGTTCACTCGGTTGAAAAAGACATGAAGGAAGCCTTCGAGTTCCCAGGAGGAACCCCTGTCTAAATTTTATCATTCTTGTGGATACTTACTGGTGGAGCCTCCGGGTCAACAGTCGTAAAGTACTTTTTGTTCGTCTGGTAGATGATAAAATAACCACGGTGTGCACGATTCGTACTCTGCTCGTTCAACGGGTATATGTAAAATATAACAAATGAAATATCAGCGTCTCCTCTTCGATCTACCTGCTTTCCGCCGAGCTGCTACTCCCCCTTGGCGGTTCATGGCGGTTTTGCTTGGTCTAGGAGTCATTCCTTTCGACGTCCGCCATTCTTCACGCCGTGAACGACGCGGACCATGAGTGGATATGTGGGTGGATGCATCAACAACCAACACATCTGCAAAAATGGTTGGCTGAGATCAATACGGCATAGTTAAGGTCAAATAATGCAACGGACCCCCGGGATCCTTCATCTCGACGTGGTCTTCAATATCTGTAAAGTATAACACATCAATTACCCTTCTTTTTGAACGGGTAGGATGAAGAGGAGATGTCTTCATGCCACAGTCCTCTCTTTGCCGCCCTCGTCGACTCTACTCATAAAGATGCCCATGCTGTCCGAAGTGATGTCGCTCGGATCTAGAAGACCAAGAGCTGCGAACCAACACCAACCTGGCATGCCATCCTCTTCCTCCTCTACGTCTTTTGAGACCATAGCCTCGTCCTTTCCCGTCGATGAGACTGAGGTGAGCTTGGAATTCAATCGGTGCAAACGAGCAGCTTCCGTTGCGGCGTACACGCCCGTTTCACGCTTTTTGGAACGAAAAGAACGTTTCGCTTTCGATCTGATAGATTTCGCCATCTGGTGAGGGATCTTGTTTCTTGTGGATAAAAGTCAAGTGGAACTGTGGAAGTGAAGAACGAACGAGTCAGCAAGGAGAAAAGGCTGTTGCAGTATCACGTGATCAAATGTGGCTGTGTAAACCTTCGGAAAACTTTTTTTCTTCCCAATTTGAACGCAATTTGATTGAAAGACACCTAAGTGGACCAACCCTGGACGGTACTTAATCAATGACATTTGCTGGAGTTTCAGGAAAAGCCGAAGTTGTGTTGCAATGACAACGAAAAAGTCTCTTATTAGCCCGTCGACTCTCGAGAACATCATGATTGGAAGCCTCATGTATATCTCGTACAGGTGAACCGGTGACTGGTGAGTGCTTGAGCCATCTGGCACAGTTTGTGGTAATCTACACGGTGACATTAGCAACAAGATTTTTAGGTCTAATAGATGATGTATGATACGGCATCCGATAGACTACGATCCCGTACCAAGCAAATGTCAGAAAAATACATCCATTGAATCATTCTGGTGGTGCCTCCCTGTATTGAGCAAGTCTTTGGTCAGTTTCATGCAGGACAATAAAGGTGGAATTGGACGTATAATATACAACACATTGTTACATCTACACTGAGATGAGAAAGCGATCCGGTAACAATTAATTCACAACACACCGAATAAAAACCTCGCCCAGTGCACCAGTTGATTGACCATCGACGTATTCCTCCGTATTTGCAAGCTAAAGAAACGGGTCAGCCTAGCTGCGTGAGAATAAGGAAGTCATTACTTGTAGGTTCATGTAACCATCTGTGCTAACAAGAAATCCCTTGTACTCAAGTCCCCACTTCAACCGCACAAAAACAGGCTTTCCCGTAAGCTCCTGCATAAATGGCTTTGGATTGACAGGATTCACCTAGAATATAACTAATAATGAGAGAGAGGCCATTGAGAAAACGCGAAACTGACAGTGGCCATGGTGGTTCAAAGTGAACACGTGCGGTTTCCAGATTGGATGTGCCGACCCGCCGGAAGTCACTGCTAGAGCACTGGACTTCAATTCCTCAGTTTGCGAACCCCCACTTCAAATTGACTGTAGCTAACTAAACATGTCCGACCGCGAAGGGCACCCTGGCCCGCCGCCGACCGATGACGATTTATCCCTACCGAAAGCGACTGTCGCCAAGATGATTTCTGGTACGTTCCAGCAGCATTTGGTTTAGTATCATTGCTTATCATCTGTATGCACTCGTGATTTATTCAGAACTACTGCCCAGTGACATAGTTTGTGCAAAAGAAACGCGTGATTTGGTGATTGAGTGTTGTGTTGGTGAACGACTTCTAGCTTTTCGTTGGTCTCCGAGATTAAAAGATTCTCCAGAATTTATACACTTGATATCATCAGAAGCCAATGAAATATGCGAGCAGGAGTCAAAGAAGACTATAGCGCCAGAACATATTATTTCTGCTTTGAAAGTTCGTTCCCACCATGATAATCTCTGTTCATTGATCCTTAGAATGCACCTATCTAGCGACTAGGCTTTGACTCATTCACAAATGAAGTGGAAGACGTTCTGAAAGATCATAAACAACAACAGAAGGTAGGCAAAGACTCTCACGAATTCCCCTTTACTCAAATGAAATAATGCTATAGGATCGGGAAAAGAAAGTCTCGAAGTTCGAGCAATCTGGGATGACAGAAGAAGAACTATTAGCGAAACAAGAGGAGCTCTTCGCGGCTAGTCGAGCAAAATTTCAATCAACACAACAATAAGTATATTCTACATTTTTTATTCGTGTACGCCTACCGTCCATGAACATTGTTTTTTATTTCCCGTGACGTGCGCGCAGTACTTGGAGCCTTCTTTGAGGGAGATCACCATTCCAAAAGGCTACATCTTGTCTATCTGGTGGAGACACCGCAGGTAATCCTTCTTGTTCAATCACGAAAGATGCGGATACCGTTGCATACAAGGTCGCTGCCAGCAAACAAGCATATCAAAAGATGGCCTCCATAGCACGGCTAGATTGTACCTTCATAAATATCACCCTGGCTAAACCACAGACCAGCTGCTAGGCCGCCAAGAAAGCTATTCCCAGCCCCTGCAACAAATACCAGCCATCATCAATACTCCCCAGTAAGATCACAATTTATAACTAACCGGTAACATCCACAATTGTCCGTGAATCCTCATGACTGTTCCAGAAAGCATCGATCCACATTCCCTCCTTGGCATGGGATTTCACGTATGCTCCCATCTCGCCACACCTGATAACGATGCATCCAGTACGCTCTTTTCCGATGCCAAATTCCAAGAATGTGTCAGCTGCCTGTTCAATTGCCCATCTTTTTGGCTGCGTATGCAGTGATAATATTGATAAAACTTCTTCAGCATTTGGACTGCCCTGTGAGATCAAAATGTTTTTTCCGCTGTTTCAAATCACAAACCAACCTTAAAATGGATATTAATGGAAGGACTTTCAACAAGGCCGATAGTTCCTCAGGGACGCATCTATCCTTCACCGCAAGGTCAGAGGTGTTACAATGACTTTGAACGAATAACGAACGGGTATGGGCTCATATATGGTGGTAGGCAACCAACCGTCCACCTGCTTTACTTCGGATATTATGTCGAACGCACGGGAAGGAGAACATATGAAATGTAGCATCTGAGACTTTGCGCCTCTTGTGTCAATGAGGTCCTTAGGCGTCAGCCGTACTCGAGGGGTCAAATATTCGAAACTGACAAATAACTCCAGTCGGGTTGGGTTACATATGAATTAAACTTTACTTTCGATTGTCTCCTCTGTAGGAATTGAGGGCCCGAGTTGTGGCAGAACCGGGCTGCTCTCTAAAGATCCACATTCCTGAGCCATATTCCAGAAGCTTCGCATACATCGCAGCAGGAAAATCGCGCGCTTTGTCAACTATCATTACAATCTGATTTGCCGGAAGCCTGAACAAAGGAGCAGTTTCTGGACTCTCAGAACTGTTGTTCGCAGATAAAGGCTATCATTTCTGACCATATTCGAGCGCCTATAGCAGCATACGTCCCTCCGCCGCCGATCTAAAGGTGGAGGTTGTGAGGCAGGATCCAGCATACTCCGAGTCAGAAGCCAAGCTTTCCTGAGGACCAACAATCTTTGTGGGCAGTCCTTCATCGTCAAAGAAAGAGAATTCATCAATAATGAACATCCCCAGTGTAGCAAAGACAGCCATGGTGGTTAGTGAGTTACCAAGTGATGACTGGGGAGATAAGATAAGGTGGGAAGTTGAACATTTCACTGACGCCAGTTACTATATGCAGTGCAAACAACTTCTTTCCGCCACTGATGCAGGTGTGGGCAATTGTTTATAACCCAACGTTGTTTTCAGAAGACGTGGGTCAATTGGCCG
>QMFE01050896.1:0-11642 GCA_003314665.1 Tricholoma sp. MG77 | reverse complement strand
TGGCTCAACTTCATCCTCGCTCAATCCACCATTTCGTATGGCGATGATGAGCAAACTGAGGATCAGTGCATGTCACTGATTGACCCTTGCTAACGGTTCCTCTAGACTATGCAAACACGGTTTGCAATCTGTTTAGTCAGCTTGGCTCAAGGGGAACCACCATCTTTTTCTCTAGCGGTGATTCTGCGTAAACCCTTCCGATCACTTGTCTCGTCTATGCACACAACTGATCCTCCTGCGTCGTTTCCATACTGTCGGTGGAGGTGACTGCAAATCAGACAATGGAACAAACAGGATGCTCTTCTGGCCTGCGTTCCCTGCTTTGTACGTCATCCACGCGAAGCTTAACGATGCTTCAGCCATCAAGTGGTCGTCTTCGATTAGCTGTCCCTTTGTTACCGCTGTCGGCGGCACAATTCAAACCAATCCAGAGGTTGGTTGTCAGCTTCTCCAGTGGTCGCTACTTTGCACGCCCATCTTACCAGACGCAAGCAGTTCAAGCATTCCTCACTGGTTTGGGCACGTCGTACCAAGGGCTTTGTAAGTATGTATATTTGTGAAGAGTGGATGAGATAGTTAGTGAGAGTGGCCGTGCTTACCCTGACGTTGCTGCTCAGGGCCATGGATTCCAAGTTGTCACTGGTGGAAATGTCATCTCCGTTGGAGGGACTAGTGCTAGCTCTCCGGTCCATCGTTCTTCGAATACTATCGGAATACAATCTTACATGTGCTATATATTTGTGATAACTTGTGGGTAGATAACCGTTAACGTCTTTTACTGGGGACGAGGTTTGCTCAGGGTTCAACGTTCAACTCAACGTTCAGGAACATCATTAAGTTGTGTCAGTGTTGCTAGTCACTATGGTCACTGGTAGCAATAATATTCCCTTAATATTCAAATTGTTATCAAGGATTCAGACTTGCTCAGAGAGGCCAGTGACATAGCTTCATTGGTACTACAGGTTCATCCACTAAATAGAACCGTGAATTCGCGATTCGGACAAGATGTTTACAGCTAGCAGTATTTTGTAGCTCCAAAGCTTTTGTAATTCATACCAGTAGACCGCCAACTACAACTCCACCAAGCCAATTCACAACCTGTGTAAGACCAGAACCACTTAAAAGGGCCCGACCAAGATTGACAAGACCTGGTCCAGCTATATGCGTGCCGTAAGGGTCAGCATAACTTACAATGTGTGGGTGAAGGATACATACGGCAAATACCAGCCATTCCCCACCCAACACCAAACAAAGATGCGCCAATAATCATTTTACTGTCGATCTGGCCACCTTTGGGAACAGCCCACGCTCCACCAAGCCGCGGCTTTTCTGGACCACGACAAAAATGATACAAAACCATGGAGGCCGGTAGGGCACCTGCGGCCAGAAAAGCCAGGGATGGATCGAAGGATTGGTGTATCGGAAGGCGTAGAAACGACAGCACTCGGGTCGGGTCGCTCAGATTAGATAGTCGAAGTGCAAGTGCAAATTCGAAACCCGAAGAGAAATGAGCAATTAGACGTAAAGACGTTTGTGATTTCGCTACAGATGTAGATTCACTCGGCGAGGGCGATTGAGGTGAGGGCGCCTGTACTAGACATGAGGATAATGCCGCCAGCAAAACTTAAATCAACGGACAAAAATATATAACAGCGTTGAAAGGGTCAGGGGGATTGCCTGAAATGCCAAAAGTGTCTTCCCGTGCATGCCCAACGTCCAGTCAGTATTGTCGACTGGCGGAAGATTGCGATGTAACGTTTGTGCCGTTATGACGCCAGTGGTAAAGAACGTGGCAGTCGCAACAATAGAGCTGTTAAAATAGTAAATTTCACGTCACTAAAGGACGTAAATACATACCGACGCGAGAATCGCGAAACTCCAGCAATCATATGTCTAGAGTACGGTCAGAATCGGTTGCAAGTAGCTAGGATTGTTGAAATACCCTGAAGTACAACCCTTGATTAACTATGCCACACAGTCCAGTAATACATCAGCAAGATGCAAGATCAAGATGCAAGGCTCTTACCTTGGAACCCAGTCCAACGAGAAATCCTGAGAGGAATACTTGGGGAGGGCTCATGGTATTAGTAAATGCATTGACGCCTCCCCCTTCAATAATGCCCACCAACACCCCTCCAGAAACAAGACCAACAACAGCCGTGATAGCTTCCTTCCCGCCTCGTACTGCTTGATGAAGAAAGCCAGATATTCCAAACACGTTCCCGTTCAAGAGCAACAGCGAGTAGACCGGCACAGCTAGACCAAGCCCTCCTAGGAGAGATTGGAGAGGCGCCGAGGACGACATGAGGAGATCAAACAATGGGAAGATCGGGTGTCTTGTGCAGACATGAATCCCTACACCGTTAAATGTTTTAGCCTTTCAGTGGCAGCCGCAACCGTGATAATATTAGCCGAACGTGGAAGTTGTAACATATCACAAAAACATCACGTGTCTGCCAGATAAAGGCTTGAACGATAGCCTGGCCGCCGCCAATGTCCTGCCATGGCGAGTGCTTTTGCATTCATTGATTCAAGGATCGACATGGAAAATGGTATGGCAGGGCAAGGGGAGCCAATGAACTTGTTAACCAGACATTCACGTACTATGTCATCACTTTCCCATTTCGTCAAGAAGCGTGGACTCGGATGGCGGCGCAGTGCATTCCGATCCTGTATATATCAAGAAGTTGCGTGGTGTTGCAAAAGGATATCCCAAGTTCGCAAAAGAAAGTGCTTGAAATTCTTGTCTTCCTGCCGGGTCCTTTGGCGAGATTAACTTTGAGAGGGCTGCCGTCATGCAAGTTGGCAGTGGAAAGACGGTCGTACTTTGGTTGTACTGCGAGGTCGTCCAGTTACACTGAAGTTATGGGAAGGGTCAAGTTTCATGGTAGATACACTCCAAATCTGGCTTTGTATTGCCCTATACTAGTAGTAAATGAATCGGTACCCGATACAGATGTCAATAATTTATCCAGTTCAAGTGCCTAGTAACTTATTTATGTCAATGCCAGCACTTTTGATTAATGCCTATAACTATGTTATTAGCGCAGAACATCAAAGTGCGTCAAGCAGCCGTACCGAAAGATCAGAAGCGGCAATAGGACACGCAAAATCAAAGGAATTTGAGACCACTGGTGATATTGGTATGATTAGGATTAGGAGTTTAAGCTGCAATGAGCACCAACTGGGCCTCAGCAGTTGTCATTCTGATCACAATTGCGGCCTACCGTTATCTTGTAGTTGACAGAAATATTGCTTTTACTGCCGACCAAGCCACATTTCTGCGCCAGGTCTACCAGAATCAGGTGCTGGGGGTCAATCGAAGTTATGTAGTCGAGAGAAAAGGGGAAGGTCAGGTTGGTTTGTGCGTTAGAATGGATTACGACGTTGTTGAGGATTCCTTGTCCGACATTAGTGCTATTGATAGGATAGATGATCTGGGGAGGGAATTGAGATACTAGTATTGCGGTTCATAGGACTCTTACTTCAGCTTTGATTTGTTGAATATCGATAGAAAAATAGTTCGGATTATTGACACTAGAGCAGACAATAAGTTCAAGTCAACATGTGCTAAAAACGAATTACGATATGTTGACCCCTAGGTTTACGGTTATGCCATTTTGCTGCAATTGAATCTGAGATGCAATGTCAATCATGAAGCACTTTGAGGCTAAGATGTAAACTCACAGCGCTTCCATTCTGCGCCATAGTGCTCACCTGGCCAATGCTGACGCTTGGCGGACGTACCCACTGACAAACGGAAAGTCATCAAGTTGAGGAATGAATGATAGAACGAAATTTACCAAAATGAGCGCGAGCGCTATGCTGACGAATAGCAGTATAGCAATCAAGATTGTGCAGCAGCAGAACCGTCCGATACAGCGAGCTCGTCCACCCTTCATAGGAGTTCAACAATTCCAGCCATAATTGTTCAAGATTAGAAGCATTTACCTTTGTCCATAGCTTCCCTTGGTGATCGTATCTATAGTCCTGTAAGGCGCGTACAGTCCTTCAAGCAGATAAGACCACATGCTGCCGGCGGATGCTGCGTATGTACGCACCTCTCGCCTCCCATAGGTGTGAAGCCGTCTGGACTGACTATACCTTCTTTTCCTCCGGGACTCCGCTGGGATGCACCACGTCGAGGAGGGGATACATGAGGCTCGTCGGTATACCTGTTTCCGTAGTTGTAGGTAGGTCCTATCCCTCCCTGCTCATAAGTCTGATGCGGTTGTTGCGATGAGTAAGGATTGAAGTTGTATTCGTGCGCATTGTTTTGCAGGTCGTAAGGATCTCGGTAAGCAACCATTCTAAGTGCAACAATACGAAATCAGGTTCGCTATAGTGGTCGCAGTGACGGGAATGGAGGAGTAGGCTGCGGAGGAGTCACTGCCACATTGTCATTGGCTAGCTTGGCACTGCCCACACAATATCTTCATGTATAACGTAAACATCCATGTCTACCGCGGCGTGTATCATTGAGTGGCAGTCGGTTTATGTACATAGAAAGGTGACGTTTCATAGATTGTTTCGACGCAGGACCTTGGATGACGACTACCAACGACTACCATATTTAATCATGGCCTATGTAAAACCTCCACGAACAAAAGGCATTCTCTGGTTTCCTCCCAGCGTATTGAATGGTACACGGGATGGTGCTCTGATACTTGGTAACATGGTCTGCGATTGAAATGGTTGCTGGTCTGGAGGGACGAAGCGATTCGTCCTGGGATGAGTGTTGCCAGGATGAACTTGAAGCGATTCTGTTGAAGTTGACGCCATATTTGGATTGGGACGGTCAATGTGCATGGTAGTATTGTCTGATTGTTTCTGGCGTACGTGCAACGGTGTAGGTGGCGGACCCATGGTTCCTTGTTGCTGGCCCGAATGACGACGAATACAGTCTTGGCTATTGGCATTGAAAGGACTTGGTTTATTTTCTAATGCAGAAGCCATCTTGGCGGGTTTGAATTTGGTTGACAGTGGAGTAATGGGTTGTCCGTGAGGTGTAGGGGCCAGAGATGCCTGAGTACGATGTTGCTGTTCTTGATTTCCCCTCATCTGCTGGAGTGATCGCGGCGCAGCTTGCGTGTGTGTAAGTTGCGTAGGATGGAACTGTGGAGTGGAAGGAGGAACATAGGAATAATGCCTGTAGATGACGTGTGACAGAAATATATGCGGCTTCGTGCAGCCTTAATGAGATATGGCACATACTCTGTCAGGGTACCAACTGGCCGTTGGGTCGCTGGGCGAGCACCATGGCGTACCTTTCCAGTGGGAGGCCGGTCACCCTGCTCTTCGCCCCTGTTCGATGAGAGATCTGGAGCTACTTGGCCTGGAGGAAGAGTGAGCCTATTTGGACCAACTGGAGTGAAGATGGGCAGCGGACTAGAACTTGTTTGTGATTGCCTATAAAATCGTGGATCATCATTTGGAGACGTCGGAATACAAGCTCACAATCGTGCATCGATCATTGGGCGCTTGCCATTAGAATTCATGATGTCCGACGGTTGCTGAATACTATGCGGCGGGACAGACAGCTGCGAACTCTCGAGAAGTCGCCGGAGTTGGTAGTTTTCGTTGCCGAGGACTTCATTCACTCTGGGGTGGAATTTTAGATCGACAGTGGCAGTGTCAGAAGAACAGAGCAAAAGCAATCAGTACTTCTTGACTTCAGCTACCTCGCGTTTGAGTCGCTCGATTAAAACGCGTTGTTGTTGGTACCGGGTCTTGTAATAGCGAATCTGTGACGCCAGAGTTTCTTGCTGAAACTAAAGAGGGTATCGGCTAAACTTCAAATCAGTACGATCACCGACACCTGCCTTTGCAGCATGTGCAATATTGTCCAGGGCGATCGGTACAGATAGAAACCATTCAGACATCGGAGCGTCCAGCTACGGCGATTGGTACGAAATGACCCAGCTCATCACCTTCAACTGGCCCGATAGCGGCAAACACACCTCACGTTGCAGGGGTACGAGTTGGACCCCCTGAGCACCACACTGAGCACAACTCTGATCGGCATCTTGAGAGCATATGAGCAGCTCTACCACGTCGTAGTAGCGCGTCAGGACGCACTAAGATGATTGTTGCATATGACATGTCCACATTCGGTGAGCCAGAAAGGAACAGTTGCGCCAAGTACGAACGGCAGTTGACATCGTCCACAACTTACAAACTCCCAGAAATCGAAGCCAGATTGTGATGCTGGTGTGTTGGACATTAAGTACAAGGTAAATATTCCACAGATGTTAACTTGACCTAATTCAAAGTATAAATGTCACCTGACACTGACATTGACAATGGCATAGCATCAATTCTATGTTTACATGATTGTCATGACAGTCTGGGCATAATAGCACATGGAAACAGCAATTTAGATCGCACCGCTAGATGATTACTTTACGATGGAAGGAGGGCAGTGCTCAATGAACATACGACAAGAAATCGACGATTTTGTTGTTTTGGACTTGAAGTACAGCTATTGTACAGGGAACAGTGAACCTGGTTGGACGCGCCACATGCACAGGAGCCAGGGGTAGCCTTTAAACGCCCATAAGTCATCTGAGAATACCACCGAATGTCTGATAGGAATTCTTGACAGAAGCACTGCCAGACGTTGGTTCTCGGGCCACACTGTATTCGTACGCCCGGGCGCCAATAGCTGTTGTGGGCGATCTTTCTTCTTCCTATCTACCATGACCTTCGAAGAGCGCAGAAGAAAACTAAAGCTCGGTGGACACAACTGGGGAGACCTTCCTCAACGGCTTCCGCATCACGTGGAAAATACAAATACCAAGGCACGTGCGATGCCTCTGGCTCAATTTGACTTGGAGTGCGCGTCGGTATTACTAGACGCGATGCCGAGTAGCAAGGTCAAGAGGGCTGTCTCGCCTTTCAGGCTCCCAATAACTACCGTTGGCTGGTCATTGTCCAATATCCTCGAATCTTCCCATGCATTTCTCCCGGTGCCTCGAATTGCATTCAACGAAGTTGATATGCAAACAGAGATCGGTAATTACGAGAAGAGTGGCGTACCTGTCATAATCGAAGGGTTGCATGAGCACGAAAAGTGGCCAAAATATCTTTTTAATATCGATTCCTTCAAGCAGGAGGTCAAAGGTGAGGCTGGGAGCTTCTTTGATTAAAATTTGAATATCATCTTCGCTTCATAGAAATTACTGCTCGTAACATCTACGATCGGTCAGATAGTACTTTCGAAATTTCGGATTTCATAGCGAAATGTCGAGCGTCGCCGCCAAATACGTTTCCGGAAGGTGCGGGGATTTCCCATTGACTTGTTAAATAGCTAAACCACACGTGCTGCAGAGCAAGAGCGACTCTATGGCAAGGACGCCGAATGTCCCGAGCAATGGGCCGAATGGCTTCACAGGGCTGGGGTCATCCCACTTTGCTTGCTGCCTGATGCCCAGACTAACTTGTTGCGCAACCTACCGCGTTCGGTTCGACCATCCTTTTCGTATTATTGGGCATAATTTGACCTTTGAATTCATTCCAGTCGCCTGTTGAAACGTTGATGTGCTATTTGGGAATTGGTGACACGTTTACTCCCTGCCACAAAGATTTGTGTGCTTCCTCAGGCCAAAATCTGATGTGTTATACTGAGGAGGGGGGATCGTCATTCTGGTTTATGACCAAGGGCTCTGATGCCCCCAAAGTATCAGAGTATTTTCACAAATTGAACCAAGAGCTCGACCACGAGACTCATGTTATCACGCTAGAGCAGCTTGCGGCCGCACCATTCTGCGTTTATATAGCTGAGCAGCAGCTCGGCGACCTTGTGTTGGTTCCCCCAAGGAGTTGCCATCAAGTTGTTAATCATGGTGGGATTACTATCAAGACGTCGTGGTCCAGGATGACGCTGAAAGGGCTACTGACTTCTTACTATCACGAGCTTCCCATATATCGCAGGTTAGTTATCCTTTGACCTATTGAAATCAATGCTCACGCATCTAACTATTCAGGGTTTGTCGGCCCGAGATTTACCAAGTCAAATCAACTATCTATCACACCCTTCTCCAGTACACTACTCAACTGGAGATTTCTTCTATTCAGAAAACACATTCATCACCACTTCCTAACTTGGTGATGGATATAAAGGCGCTTCTAGGACTATTCGAAGATATCCTGATTGAAGAATATTCTCCAGACCACTTGACGATACCTTGTCAGTCGTCTCCACAACCTCACGCTGCTTCTCCCAGCCCAAGCAATGCCTCTTCCGTGACATTAACTCCTGACGGTAAAGACTGCGATGTTCTCAAAGATCCAGATGGTCACATTACTTGCGACTTTTGCGGTGGAGATGTTTTTCACGGTTTCTTTGAGTGCCGCTACTGTGTAGAGCAAAATACGTTGGATGACAGTGAAATGAATGAGTGCGATGAAGCGTACGTGGTTTGTGCGGGTTGTTATGTGGAGGGCAGAAGCTGTAGTTGCGGGAGGATGATGGCAATGCAACGCCAGCCGTTTGACAATCTTCTCCAACTTCGCCATAAGACATTCAAGGTGTTGCATATGTTCACGCAAGATGCCAGCTTTTTATCAGACCTAAAGCAAAAGCCGTTAGTTATTTTCTTCCCCTGGATAGTGTCATGGTGCTGAATCCAATATGGCACATCAGCTACCTGTTGCCGAACACAGGTGTTTTTCGGGCAGCAAGAGTGCTGGAACAGACTCGCAAACACAAGGTAGCCTTGCGATTCTTCTTACTTCTTTTGAATTCATTTATATCATTCCAGCGAGAAACTAAAGCTTGTGCAAAGTCAAAGGATTCTTCCCATATCGTTTCGTTCTCCTGGGCTTTGAGCTGCAAGAAGTGCCACTCTGCGAAATGCTTTGCACACTTATTGGACCAGCGGATCCATTCTGCGGATGCTATTTTGTACCAGACCAGCGATGAATCCCATGAGCATTATCACAAATGCCATCTCGGGAGTAAATCTGCTTATCACAACGCTACGCAGGCGCTCTTAAAGAGCCGGGAGGAAGGAGTTCGGCCAGATCATGGTCACCAACGGGTTCATGCAGCGCTGACGTATCGCGTTTGCAAGCCTGCGAATCCCAATCTGTCACTGATGAGTCCTGGTTGGTATGATATGGAGATTTTGAGTGTATGTTAATCCTTAATGGTGTGGGATGGTAAACTTGACTAACATAGCAATAGACATCTTTTTCTTCCGACGGTGGGAACGATGTTTCCTGCAATGCAGGATCTCCCACCGATACGCCAAGACCGCCCTCCACAAGACCGGCCCTGATCCCTCGCCCAACTTTCGTTTTGACTTTGAGTCCACCAGCCTCAGCCTCATCTCCTCAGACTTCAACTTCCTTGGACCGTGCTACAACAAATTTGACCACGCTGAAACGTAAAAGCTGTGTTCTGGATTTTGTTCTTGTCCCTACCGCTAGGTACGCCATCAAGCGCAAGTTGTCTGATCCCCATCCTTCATCAAACACGGTATATGGGTTGATTAATAAGCTTGTAGTCAAAGTGTACTGACAGTGATTCTGTAGCCGAAACCTGGTTTTTCCGATGTTCCTCAACACACCAAGCCGTCGATGAGCGAAAGTATTTCCCTGGAGAAGCATAACAAAGCTAAAGAAGTGCGTCCCATTCCGCGGCGGAAGCCTACCGTGGCGAAGTCCATGCAACCAGGAAGCATCTCTTCGAAGCAGATTATAGGAAAGTCCGATGTTCTAGTCACAAGCCCGAACCAACCGCCGAGCGTTCAAGGACCCAAACGTGATTTGTTCTTAGAGGAACAACGCAGACGCAATACAATAAAGGGCCTGAGTTTCAAGAAAAATCTTTCGAAGAAAACTGATGGTGCTCAGAGATCTTTGAATCATTCTTCCTCACTCACGTGTCCTTCCTCTTCCACTGCGTCCATTGGTGGGGTGGATGGAGGGATAGAGATCGCCCGCGCACTCAATTATGCTAGTGCCAACAATCACCATTCGTCTGTGGATACAGACATAGTGCATGATATTAGTGAGCCAAGACCGCCAACCAAGGATACAGAGGTCGCAGAGGGATCGACAGACAATGCTGCCATTAGATCCGAATTGAGCCAGCTGCGAGAGCAGGTATCTCATCTTTCCACTCAGGTTTCAAAACAAGCCTCCCAGGTACCTCCGCCGGAAGCGCTCAATTACTTTTTGAACGTGGGCGTCTATCCTTCGTCCTCCGTCACAAGCTAACCTCATCATAGCAGAATCCATCTCAGTCAATAGTATGCTATATCGTGGTTGGTGGCGCCGTCTTATCAGATACAACTTTGACGCTGACTCTATTTAGCCCCAAACAGGTCAATTCTGGCCACAAGTACAATCTGTTGCGGAGGTATTCGTTCTGTACCTCTGTTGCCACCCCATAACTGATGAAGTCCTTAGGGAGGTCAGTGGCACCAAGGCAATCATCTTAACCAGGTGCATTGGAATTGTTAGGGTTTATATTCATTAAACTGACATTGAACGTTTTTAGGCACAGAACCCTTTCAACCAGGTGACTGACGTCTCCGCGTTCGTGTATGGCAACTCATCTCTCATCCTCAGGGACCTCGGGGGCCTCCCTACGGTTATAGTGGAGGGCCTGCCAGGCCACGTTTCAATGGTAGTAGATTTACTTCGTATTTCTCAACATTTCGTATTTACCCCGTATTGTAGGTTATCACCAAGCTGGATCCCATCATCACCGTTCTCAGCCGCGACAAGGTCAATATGCACGACACGAATATTACCGTCAGAGAAGCGATCATCATCATCATCATCACCATCCTCAGATGACTCCCAATGGCCACCCTGAGCAGCCTCACAACCGGAGCCATCATTGGGACAGGGGACGACGCCCTTATTTCTCTGAACCGGCACCCATGTATCGGGAAAATCAGGAACATTTCAATGGGTGTTCACCAGGAAGATCAATACCATACCACCATACCGAGTGGCAACAAGGTCGTGCTCCGGGCTTCACCAGAGCGGTTCAGCCTGTCCACGACACGTCACCTTCGGATCTAGCAGGACAATGTCGTCAAAATTTTCGTGGTTTGGACGTATGGGAAAGAGGGAATCTGAACAAACAAGCAATTGAAACTTCGCAAGAGGAACTATTGAGGCCCAACACAGAGGACTTTACAAGGTCCTTGTCCATCCCTGCTGATTCACCCAATCTTCAGTCGCTGCCAACATATACTGTCGTGGAAAATGAGACGATGTATGAGCCAATTCAGGAGAATAATAGTCACAGAAGATCCCCGCACCCATGTCAGCTGTTTTTCTGCGAGCCAAGTTTATCAGCTGAATACTGTTGCAGCCGCCCAGTGGGAAGACGGATACGAGCAAGAAGACCCGGTGGTACCGGCGGAGACAATTTTCAAGTCTTCCGCAAATCACCCCTGCAAACTCAAGGATGCACTTGGTATGTCATTTACAACATCTGTTTATTTAACTTATGTTCATTCTATGTATTGATTGTTCAGTTGACCCATCTTTCAACCCATGGCAATGATGGGAAATCTTTAGTTTGAAGTATATTTGTGTATTCCATGGAATTTTATGCACTTTATGAATTAGCACCAGCACATTAGGGGAAAAGTCAATAAAGGGTATCCAAGCAAAGA
>QMFE01050383.1:0-12314 GCA_003314665.1 Tricholoma sp. MG77 | reverse complement strand
AACTCGTTCAAGCATCAGGATACGCCGCAGTATGGGAAAGACATGGACAGACCTCGTCTCATCTGCACGGATTGTACGGCATTGTATAGAAGCTGGACGACCAACGACTGGAAGTCAAACCATCAACGACATGTACGCGACGGCAAGTTGGGCCAAGATAGAAAGTATATAGGCAGAACATGGTTGACGCTGGAGCGAAAGAATTAGTTGGTGCCAACGTAGTCGGGATTAACTCGCATTTGCGTAATTAAAGCAAAATAACGAATGAAAAAGTATATCAGTTTCGTTGGCCAGAACTCGAGTCTGTGGAGATTGTCATCGGTATATGTAAATTCGAAGACTTGTATGTCAGACTGACTTCCAAATATGATTGCATTCATCAGAGAAAGTTATTATGGACTCCCAGGCAAGTGAAGTTAGTGCGATATCTAGGTGACATTGTCAAGTTGGTCGTGAATGCACAAGATGAACATTTGAACACTTACAGGACAATCCATTCCGGACGGGGATCAACTCTACGAAGGACGAGTCCGAGTCAGCAGCTGACATATTCAGTCTGCAAATAGATATGAGTGGGAGAGGAGAACCGTGTATCAATCATGATTGTAAGGCCCTGGATATTTACTAGTTGGTAAGAGAGGTCTAGAACGTCGCTTCGGAGACAGTTGAGAATATTAGTGCCTCTAACCCCAGGGAAAACTTATTTAACAGGGAAACATCAAGGGTCATAGGTTAGTTAGTATCAGAGGTTGTCGTGCGGATTCCATGATGTTCTCCAAGATCCTCCATCGGTAGCCGCCAAATATCTGAGGATTGACAATGTTGCAAAGCGATGCTACTGCCACCTAACAAGCGGGAAGCTAGACCGATATCGAAGAAGTGGAATGTGGAACCTGGTCGGCGGCTTTATTATAGGAAACCGGGCACATTGATATTCAAATTTGGGTCAAAATTCTTCAATATCGTCACCTTCCAGCCATCCGCCATCGTTGTCCTGGTTTTTACGACGTGCCCATATCTGATCTTCCTCTTCATACGACCTATCCACACAGTCGTCCAGATCGCTCTCGTTGAGCATGTCTATATCCCCAAACAATTTCCCAAACATGAATGTCAACTTCGAGAATAATCGATGTGAGCTTGGCGGAGCTAACGCTGCACTTCCCGATAAATCTCTCGCCTTCAGGACGCCACCAAGTTCCAGGGCAACTTCTGTTCGGTTCCACCCTGCGGCGGCAGAGGCAGACCCAGCCTGTGATAATGCTTTGTGATCAAGGTTAGTGCATACCAGAAAACCACATTCACTAACCCCATTGGTTCCCGCAACCGAAATCCATGCCTGTGTATCTCTAACGCCTTCCCACGCGTCCTTCTCTTTCTGCAGGCAATCAAAGAACGCAGGCTTGAAAATCTTTTGGGAGCGCCTCATTACAGGTGAGGGGAGAGCGTGGGTTGTGCCTAGGGTTAGCAAATGGAAGCGGTGGGGGTTCGCTTGGTACCACTGAGCAGATCAGAAATTAATAACAACGTAATTCACCGTGCAAACTTACAGCTTCACCTCCACTACAATCAACCCAACTCAACCAATCTGCGACTCCACAACACTGTTCGATATCATCGCAAAATTGAGGATAATTCTGGTGGATATAAAGCGAAAATAATGATGAGTCGATCGGGGAGTCAGCATAGAGCCTCTGGTAGGTAACCGGCACGTTAGATACACCAGAACAAAAATATCAATGCTACGCACGTCAACATCGATCCGGCTGGTTCTTCGTTCGTGTACTTGTAGATATGTCGGCAACTTAGGCGGGTCTCTTAGCTGGTCATCCATGGCCTTTTCCCGTTGTATATCTTTGGCACTGGCCGATGCACTTGGAGGATCACCTTTCCCTAAAGCCAAAAGTAATAAGCATATAGACTGTCGTATTGGCGAAAGAAAAATACGCTTGTTATATAACACCTTGCCTATCAAATGGAAAAGCACCAAACTCTGTTCTCTCCTAGTCACAGACTCCAGTACAACTGCTGCATCTTTCTCACTGCTCTTCCTTTTCCGCCCCTTATTCCCCATTTCAATGATACAGGCAAATTGTAATGCCATGACTGCACTTCTGATGTCGCCATTCGACGATTCAACGATGATGTCTAGAACCCCCTTCGATGGCGGTGCCTGCATCAAGCCCACAAAATGTGTCTGGATAAGAGATTGCAAAGCCTTTAAAAGGAGCGTGGGTGCGATTGGATTAAAACTGGTCCAACAGATTATCAATAGCACAAACACTTCGCAGGATTTGTTCGTACCAAATTTGAGTGACATAAGGTCCACTCAGCAAATCCCGCGAAAGGACAGTTCTGATATCCAGAACACCATCTTTATCCTTGCCCCAGCCTACACCATTCGTCAAACGCTCGTCACTTGCTTCGCCTCTCATCCCTCCATCACTCAAGATGATAACTACAGGAACGGGAGGCTGCGAGGGTGGAGATACGACGAGTGAGTGAAGCGCTGCATGAAATTTAGCTTGAGTTCCAGAATGTAAAATGTTGGGAAGATCTTCCAGAAGAATGATTTGTCGTTTCGGTATCCATTTTGCGGATTGAGAAGATGGCGAAGTTTGAGAAGTTTGAGCTGACTGGGAACAAGGAAAATCGACTTTGTCTGATTCGGACCCGCCTGTAGCCGTAAATACATTTCGACAATTCGATGCTCGATTGATGAACGCCTCGAATTTGGAGAAGTGTGTGTCTCGGTCGAAATCGAGTTCAAAGAAAGGATGGCCACTGTCCGAGCTAGCTGATGGAAAGTTAAGCACATCGTCTAGACACCCAGGAAGAAAAGAATTAGAACAGAGGACATGTCAAATTTAACCCAAGGTACGCACCAGACGAGTTTTCACCTATAGCATTCCGCCATTCGAGGATCTCGAATCCCATCTCCCGTGCTAAAACACGTATTGTTGTCGTTTTTGCTGTTCCAGCTGGACCAGTGAGAACAAGGATTCTCTACAGAAGTATCAGTGTCGATTCTTTCCGAGTATACAAAGAACTTCGCACTCGATATTTAGTCAGCTTGCCAGAAGGGCCTCCTTCGAATGCCTCCGTCAACCACCGACGAACATCTTCCACTTTCCTGCCGTGCACCGCCAGCTCTGCCTGAAATGCCTGTTAAATACGCATGAACGTACGATTTGGAAGTGGCCCCACCTCCGTCATCGGTTCATACATCTCGACCCACAATCTAGCATCTGAGATAGTAAGCACCTCAGCAGAAAGTCCAATCGTTCAATTATATACGTACCTCGATCTTCACTCGGATAACTGCCAAGTCCCGCATTTGAGATATCTGTCGCTTTTCCTTTTCCCTTGACGCTGCCTTGTGATGAGATGAGAATTTCTGCCTCTGCCTTCCGTGAACTCATAGGTGTCTTGAACTATGACCTCGTTCTCAGTCGATCCAATAAGAATTCACACAAATAGCCATACTGCAGTAAGGGGGTCAAATCTCCTCGTGTTGGGTGAAGGGCTAGGTGCTGCCGTATCCAGCCTCACGATGTTCGCCCTAGATAGTAAATTTTTGGACTTCTTCTGCAATCCTGGCGGTTGAGATTTCGGCATGTTGAGAGTAAAGCGTGACCATGTATCACGTTCGCCGCGTACCCTGAGCATAAGTTGACTTTTCCTTTTCACCTTCATTCCTGCAATTGCGTTATATCCATTGGTACACCCAAAGTCATGGCGAACATGGGCGGAGCACAACGAACGAGCGACTATCATCGCATCTTTCCGAGTTAAATCGAGGACCGGTATTGCAGTAACTTGTCACTCCGGGTCCCAGAAGCACCGAATCAATTGCGGCCTGAAGTACTGAGCAATAAATTGTGAAGTATAACTGCGTTATGCATGCAAGAAACATAAAAATCTACGGGGAAGCCACTACGAAGGCGTTGAAATTATACTTTGGTGGATTCCGCAAAAACCTAAAACCTTCTGGCTTAAGGTCCAATACCTTCTCCCCATCCCTCCAAAGCTCTGCACCGACATAGCCATCGTCAGTCAAAGGTAATTTCAGCTTCGATGAACCCGCTTGCAATACGGTACTTAACGCGGACGAGCCGCACGACAATGTGAATTCTGCCGGCGATGTGAGCCACACAATGGCCCAGATATAGTCTTCCGTCTAAAACAACGTATTGGTGAAATCATGCCTATTGGCGAAATAGGTATAGACTTACCCATTCTGAATTCGAAGGCCTCCCGATACTGTCAGGTGCCTGCGCGTTCGCCGGATGCAGTCTTGCCCATAAGAAAACGCGATCACGAACTATTTCAGGGTACTTCCCAGCCTTGAACGCTCTGATATAGTATGCCATGAGTTCCAGCCAGCCTAAAATCCCAAACTTGTCAAAATTGCATCTTTACAGCGCGTTTCTTGGCACGTACCTGTATGGTTGAACCCGGTCGTCCATGCCTCAGAATGGGGCTGCTGGCCCTCAACTGGCCCGACATAATGTGATTCGCCATAATCGTTCCAAGTGAGGATCTCGGCTATATCAGTCGTATCGCGGTTTCTAATGAGCAACTCCCAGCGGTTAACAAGCAGCCAGTTGTCCCCCCGGTAGATGAAGTTTTTGTTGTAAGTGTCGGGCCCGTAATGCTGTGGAAGAGTTGATAACTAATCCCGCAGACACAACAATGGCTACCTACAGTAAAGAACCAAGGAGAAACGGCTGCCATGTATGGACGTCCTGAAAGGTTATCAACGTAGGCTCTGTCGGAATTGGCGTCGATGTCATAATTCCCCATTGGCCATCCCGAATTCCACTACCAATATCGCGATACTTAGCAAACCTCCTTGATATCAGGATAATGGCTTACGTTAAATGCGCCGTCCATGACGTAAATACTGTTGAATGTAGAAGGATCGGCAAAGAATGAGGGAACGAAGAAGACCGGGGGACCACTCTTCACCGCCTTTATCCAACCATCGTTAACATTCGACATCCCGAACGAACAGTCCTCTCCGGAGAACGTGGACACAAACATCTTGCCGTTGTACATAAAGGAATTTGGATGGTTGCTGTACGTGGAGATGTATTCCATCAAGAGCTCAGCATCGGAGGCACTAGTGCCGGGTAAGGAGGTCATATCAAACGACGGGAACAGCTTGAAATCTAATCCCGTGCTCAGTGCAGCGTTATACGCGTCAGCCACTCTGTCCCATTGCCAACTGTCCACGCCAATATTCAGGGCGAATGCGTCTATGCCGTTCCATGATGCGAGTTGGATATCTGAAGAAAAGGATATCAGAATCCGTGAACACCACGGAGTTAGGAAACGACTTACGTCTTGACCAGTCGCTCTGAGAGGAAGTATAGGTATTTCCGACCATGTAATGTGCAACGACAGGTTTGGAAGCATGAGCGAAAATAAAAAACGAGAGCACTAGCAAGAGGCAAGTGATGGATATCATGAAGCGGCAGGTATGGGAGAAGGCATACGAAGAGAGAAGTGGCCGTTGTTAAATAGACATGGCTAGGCTGACAAGCACGAGACGAGGGTTTCATGCGGCTGACTGGTGCTAATCCTGCGCTGGACACATCATCGTTGTTCAGAGCGTTCGAGAAGGAATTCTTCCAAGCAACTCCCAAGTCTGTCGTGAGCAGTGAGTACTAATGAAGCGATGTTGTCCTAGTCGCGCGACGCGCTGGTGCTAATCACGGTCACGTGGGATCTATATTCACTACATTAGCCCATAATACTATGTAATAGTATTAAAAACTTGAACACTGATTCAAATCAATCAATCTCAATAATATCATCCCCAAGCTGGTCATTCGCCCCTTCCATCAGTACTAACCCGTCTTCCTCCAGCTTTCTTTTCTTGCTTGGGCTTGGCCCTACACTCGGAGTGCCGTTTACATTGGCATTGACGCGCGGGCGCTTTGGCGTCGGTATTAAATCAATAATCTCACCATCGTCCACAGGCAGCCCACGCTTCAAGTTCACTCGCGGCGGCGTCTCAGGTGGTGGAGGGGCAATCTTCAGCTTCTTTGAGGGCTTCGGCAATGGCGATGGAAGTATGAACGGCGGTGCATCTCCGGGATAGTTTTGTCTGTACAACATGAAATTCAATCAGACCAACAATCATCATAACTCCAAATAATGTACTCACGGCAACTCCCCTAACCCAACAGCAAGCGTGCTCCATTCGCCCTCCTCATCCACAACAGTCAAAAACTTGCCACGCGTCACATTTAAGCTATCCAGCGTGCGTTCCCAGTTATCTTCCCAGTCCGGGTCGCTTAGAACCCTTTTATCCTCATATACACTGACCTCCCTCTCGTCGTCCCCAAGT
This sequence comes from Tricholoma sp. MG77, assembly GCA_003314665.1. Taxonomy (NCBI): domain Eukaryota; kingdom Fungi; phylum Basidiomycota; class Agaricomycetes; order Agaricales; family Tricholomataceae; genus Tricholoma; species Tricholoma sp. MG77. The sequence continues at coordinate 5,956 of QMFE01050383.1, read as the reverse complement.
ACACCCTTCACCACCTCCCCCAACTGTGCACGCGCAGGGTCGCACAGCACCAGGGCATAAGTGTCCCGGCAAACACCGCACCCGGGATTCGGCTTGGAAAGAGTGATCGCGCTCAGCGGGACCGCAGGCTTGTATTGCAAATGAACGTTGCGCAACTTATCATGGGACTTGCGGAGGAGGTGCAACGCCTGCAGGACAATGAGCCCTGAGATAATTGCGTTGGTCGTGGCGATCGCCGGGATAATGTTGCCAGCCATCTCTATGTAATGTACAGTGTTACAGAGATAAGAGCATAATCGTAAAGCACTAACCTTTTACTTCCCACCTCGTCTTTCCGCCGATCCCATATGCAGCGGATCGCAAATTCGAGGCGGCAGTCACAAAATCGAGCGTATCATCGTCGTCCTTGTCAAACGAGATAGTTGTTTCGCCGTTCTGGAGCCGTGAAGCCAATCGGTTCGTACTGAATACCTTTCCTGAACTCGAGATCCTCAAGACAGCTGACTACGCACCTCGCAATAAAGAGGGAGAGATTGTCCAACAACGTCAAAGCGCGCTGATCCTTCAACCCATTCGCTATGCCAGCAACAGCGCCATTCGGCTGACTGTGAACATGTCCATTCGCCGTCGGTTCCACGATTGCACCTTTCCTCCCACTTCCACTTGCAACATTGTTACTGGAATCTGTTCCCTCACTACGGAGGACAAAAGTGCCGTCCATGATGCCGTCGTGGTCGAGGGGCATAGGTGGTGATCTCGAACGCCACATATCTGACATGATAAGCAAATTCTTGATGTCGGCATTGAACACCTGCAGGATCATGAGGCAATATGCTAGACGCAGGACAAGAGATCAACCTTTTGAAAAACCATCTTTGCCGCATCGCTATTGGCATCTGGAGAAGGAGACCGCAGGGCATCCCGCACGACTTTGAATGCCTGTGCTTCCTTACGAAGGGTAGCAATTTCTTGGGCTGTAACCGGTCATTCAAGAAGGTATGAAATCGATGGATCGGCGTACCATTTTCGCCTTGTTGTTCAGCTGCGTCCAGTTCACCTCCTGCGTCCTCGTCTTCTCCAAACAACTGCCTGCGGTTATTTGTCAGAACACCGAATATCGGCGTTCAGCGAAAAACGCACCCTAGTAGATAGCTCTTGCTCCATACGATACAGTGGATGGGCTGGCTTGGTGTCGAACGAATAGTGCATACAGGGAAGGTTTTCGGCGTCGGTTTTGGGATGCAGTCAAAGCACTCCGTCCGATCCTGCGGAAGTCATTACTAACTGACATGCAATCGCACAACACCTAGCGTACTTTCAACAAGGGCTGAACCTGGCCAAGATACCCAGCCGTGCCTGACTCCACCAGCGGTACCTGTGCGGCCATGCACATCTTGTTCACGTGTCTGCGAGCGTCTTTGGAGGTGGTGAGACGGTCGGGTGGTGGTAATAAGATAGATCGATGTTGTAGGGCTCACCGAGGTTATCGAGTGCATTCAGAACGATGTCAAAAGTCTGGAACCACGGTATGTCATATTGGGGCTCCTTGATATTACCATGGATGGGGGTGAGTTTAACATTTGGGTTAAATGGGGCAGCAGTCTGTGCGGCAATCTGTGGCGATACGTCCATTGACAATGTGAGTGTGAAGTTAAGGGCTTTGTGGACGTACCAATGCCTTACTCTGCTTGACATCCTTTTTCTTGAAGAGAAACTGCCTATTGAGATTGGACAAGTCTATTGTATCTAGGTCTAGCACAGTGATTTTCCCGAATCCCGTCAAAACGATGTTCTTCACTATAATCTATAAATCAGTCAACTTCGCTAAACTATGAGCTTTTTGAACCTACAGAGCTCGCACCCAATGCCACCAGCACCTACCAAGAGAACCTTGGTGTTTGGTAACTGGGCATGAAGTTTAGAACCAAGAATGGCTTTGGCATGAGCAGTGCGTGCTCGAGCGGTTGACATTGTTGTCACTATTGGACTCGGAGCTCAGCACTCGTACTCAACGTTGCATCCAACCGATGCTCGATGTGCAACAACTTCAAGTTCAAATTCTGAACGCGCTGTCACAAATGCGTCGGGTCACAAGCTGTCATACTCCGACTCCGTGCCGCAACCGTCGCCGCTACTAAGCTTTCAAGTATGCAAAGTACAAAGTATCCCAGTTAGTCAAACCCGAGGAGTCTCCAACTTTCAGCACATTGAGGAAAATAAGAGCAGTAAAGCCTTACTCTGTTCCTCGACAGCGCCTCAAATTCATCGCTAAAGAGTAGCCGATCTGACCAAGGCCTTGAGAATCGAAGAGAAACAGTCCCGGAAAGCCCCAACAGCCCTTGTACATCCATGGCATCTGTTCTCTGCTTCAATCGTTTGATTTCTTCCCCTGAAATTCTGTGATCATCCCAGCCCTGCAATTTTTGCAATAATAACAGAGAAAACGGGATAAGTGGTAAACCTTCGTCCCAGACAATTCGCGTCCTTAGCAGGACAGGAAGATGTAGGGTGCCGGGAAAAACGAGATCAACTTTGCATGACGTAGAAACCGTTTGCACATTGGACGTATTACTCAGCCGATAGTAGAGCATTTTATACGCAGCTCCCGGTCTTTTTGAGGGAATCAAGTAAAAGTGAATGGGATCTAAGTGTTCGACAGCCAACTTCAGATCTTCTATCGAAATTGAATTGTGGGGAGGTGGAAGCACCAGTAAATCGACATCCTATGGATTGAATCGGTTAGAAAATGGCAAGTTGGGAAATGGAACGACACACATTGGGTTCTCGAAGATTTCCATACAAGAAGCAAGCAAGGCTTCCATAAACCGCGCACGAAAAGCCGAGCTTGTGAAGCATACCAACAGTGGTCAGACCTGCCAGGAGAACCATTTGGATACGACTCGGGTTCTCGATCACACATTGTTCAGTATCCTGACACAGAAATGCAGATACACCTGGTACTTCCTCTAACCGAGGTGATTCGATGGCAGCTGCAGCTTGAGATGTATCGGCGAGAAGAGGCTCGAACCCAAGCCACCTCCATGTATTGGTCCATTCAGGGAATGCAGAGCAAAACGCCTGAATCCTCTTTTTCGACGATTCGAGTAGGTGTAAGCTGAAAGGGACGTCATCTGGTCGATACATCCTGAGCATGTCCAACAGCTGTCGCATATCTTTATCCACAATTTTCTGTCGCTTCAAGTTGGCAGCTTCTTCCCGTTTCTCCAGCTTGCACAACGCCAGGAATGACAACGGTGCTAAAGGAAAGCCGTACAAATGCCAGACCTGCTCAGGTTTGGCGTCGTGGCAGTAGATGAGTTCAATGTTGACACTCTTGTCCTTCGATCCCGTCGATAGCTGATAGCGATAACAAAGAGCAACGGAACTTGAATTACTCTGAGGATGAGCAAAATTGATTGGGATGATATGGAAGTATCCATTCGATTTCCACGCGATGGTTTGCTTTAGCGCGTCTATTAAAGAAAAGGAGTCTTTGGGCGTGAATATCACGACCTCCACCTTCTGTAGGGATCGAGAGAAGAGGCCCCATTCTAAGCTACACAAACTCTCGCAATAAACAAGTAGCGCTTACATTTAAATTTGGAAGTCGAAACCCTCCATACAACCAACATGCCAAGTCACCACACAGAGCGCACGTGAACCCTAGTTGTTCGACCATCTCCACTAGTTCTTTGGCAGCTGGTCGGATAGCGGCCCATTTTCTCTGTTTCTTGGTTTCCTTCATGTATGAGATTACTTATGTGTACAAGGCAGCGCGGCAGCCAGTCTCAAAACATCTGACCGCCCTTGCTGTCAGTGCTCCGCCGGCGGGGCCGAAAGCCCCTGACACTGATATAACTTGGATGACTTCATACCCACTAGCCTGTTGCACCGTACCCAGGCAGATGTATACATAAATTTGCATAGAGATCCCGCCCTCGTCTAAGATTCAACTAAATCAAGGCTACCCCTCTATCATCTCTCTCTCCACCTCATACCCCAACTTTCCATTCTTTTGTCTCCCTCCGTGTATTGCCGTTTTATTCGCGCTGGAATCGTTCGATTCGAGCCCAGTGGGCCCGAGGGCCTCAAAATCCATAAACTGCGATGAGCTCCCTTCTGCAACAGGTATGTTTGCAAGTATATTTCCACTTGACCCACGGAATGATCTCGATGACCAGAATGAGTCATACGTGAGCGTGGAAGAAGAGGAATTAGAAGAAGAAGCGAAGTTATACGGGTCACGCTTTGAGCTGGGCTGCCTTGGTGAGATATCTGAATAGTAATTTATTGATGAGGCTGGATGACCAGGTGCTGATGAGAAGCCCCGTCCCAGAGTCAGATAATCAGACGTGCGCGAGGTATCCGTGTCCCCAGAAGTGTCGTTTGTTATGACGTATTGCTGCCCTAGCTGTTGATACAAGTGCGGGCCTGCCTGAAAAAACGAAGATGGTGTTGGATAACGCTTGTCCTCGCCATCTACGTCTATGAAAATATCTGGCGGGGTTGTGATATGGCTTTCGGTACTCGAACTAGGGTGAGGCACTTTGGAGGTCGGTGGATGGAAGGTAGGACCGACGTACGAGGTGCTATCAGTTGTTCCTTCTTGGTTGCTCGAAGCAAAGTTTGGATTTATATGACTCCGAGACAACGGAGACGAGCCAACTTTGAAAGATAATGACGACTGAGGCGGGCTCAATCTAGAGTTGATATATGAACTTGAAGACACATCGTTCTGCGTAGTGGCAACCAGTGAGGGTAATGGCTGTGGCTTTGTTCCTCGTTGATGTGCATGATGGAAATAGAGATTCTCTACTTCGTTCAGATTTTGTTTTTGCTCGAAAGAGACAGGATGAATATTCCACGAATGGTCGTAAGGAGGATGACATACCCAGCCATGGTCTACCTTCAACCGAGCGTATTGGAGACGCATTTGGAGTTGCCGTGAGAGCTATAAATCAGCGGCGTCTTCCAGCATTATTCGCACTTATGAACAATGACGGACATACGTGATTAACTTTCGTCCTCTCAATCGTCTGCTTTTTCCGTCTTTCGTTCTCGTTCGTCTGGTTGTTTGGTGTGGAGGCAGGGCTGACCATCCCAATCCTGCAAAAAGCCTTGAAATATATATTATATCAGTCTGAGTAATGTAATCAAAGGGACATTGGCAGGAAGAAAAGAAATTACAAGGCATTGGCGACACGTTTTTGAAAACCTCGACTTGGAGGCACGTGTGATTTTCAATCACATGATATCTGAAATCGATCACGTGTTTCGATGTCGAGGAAGTTGGCCCAGTGGTGTACTCAGTTCCCAGCACAACATGCCGCTTTCTCCTCCGCTTAATTTTCGATCTTGGTTATCTGAAAACGACCATCTACTTCAGCCACCTGTGAACAACTTCTGCATATACAAAGGCGACGACTTCATTGTAATGGCGGTGGGAGGGCCCAACGAAAGAAAGGACTACCATGTTAACGAAACGGAAGTCAGGCTATTTTACCTTCATTAACACTTACTTTGGACATTTACACCCCGTGGTAGGAGTGGTTTTATCAGCACAAGGGTGGGATGCTCTTACGGACGGTTGACGGCAATAAATTCAGAGATATTAAAATCGAAGAAGGGGAGATGTTCTTATTGCCTGGTAAGAAGTAATATTGTATCTATGCTGTCTATTTGCAAATGGTCCTGCAGCCAACACCCCTCATAATCCGGTGCGATACGCAGACACGTTCGGGCTTGTGATTGAACGCGTAAGACCACTGCAGTCCATTGGCATGTATTGTATCTTATTGTCAAAATCCTGCTAATCGGTTTTTCGGTTCAGATCGCCTTCGTTGGTATTGTCCTTCATCCATTCACGCGGAGCCAACAATCATCCATGAGGAGTCATTTCATGTCACAGATTTGGGCACTCAACTCAGACCTGTCATCGAACGGTGGATGACGCAAG
>QMFE01049627.1:0-10146 GCA_003314665.1 Tricholoma sp. MG77 | reverse complement strand
ACGAAAATCGCTTGTCCGATACTCCCCTGTTTGAAGACTCCATGGCATTCTACACACTTGAAGCAATCGGTATGATACATTAGCGCCTGAGCATTGGTACCTTCATGTGGTACAGAGATATATCTGCCCCCATCCCTCACAGAGAACAGATGTCCGCCACACTCGGCACAAGATGTCGTAGTGGCCAGTGGACTAAACCGCGGGATGAGTTCGTCAAGAGGCAGCAAGGATTTCGGTTCCACCCACGGATAACGAGCGGAAGCTAATGCATTAGTTGAAAAATTTGAGGAGGAAGACGGGGTATGTTCATACGACTTGAAGGATTTAGGTGTATGGGCTGGGCTTTTCACCGCATTAGGTATTCTTTCTTCAGCCAACCGTTCTAGGGGGGGCGACGCGCCGTGAGGGACGTAATGCAAACTATGTTCAAGTCCTGGAGTGTAGAAAAGCTCATTGAAATCCTCGTCATTCCTTGGAGGTGAACCTGGTCCCGAAGACGATGACTGAGTTGTCGTGTCTGAGAAGTCGGAGATCAAGTCAGGGGTCTGTGGGATGACAGGACTAAGTCGAGTAGTAGGCGCCTTGTCAAGCCGTGAAGATGGGTCATTGAAGCTAGGCATGGCCCTATTGAGCGCAGAAGAGTGAGAGAAACGTAGACCTGTGATGGATGAGGGATCTGCACGATAGGCGGATGTCAGCGTTCTAGGAGATGATGAGTACGAGGATTCTTTAAGGAATCTCTGTTTTATCTCTTCCATGGCCTCTTGAGTAGGTGCTGGGCTTCCTGTGGATTGTCCTCGGACAGGACTGCATTTACGAGCTGGGCTCTCGTCGAGCTGTGAACTTCTTTTGCTTCGCGATCGCTCAGCCAGGGGACTGTCCTCTTGACTGGCACTAGATGCAAGAGGCCGGCCTATGGGACTCCCAGAGGTAGAATATCTGGCTGAGGATTCCTTGCCGATCATGCTAAGCCTCTGACTTAACTCTTCCAGTGCTGGACTTCCTTCTCGGCTTTTGATGATGCCAAGTCGTTGCTCGAGCTCTTCAACGGCTGGACTTCCTTCCCTGCTTCTTATGCCGCTGGAATTGAAGTTCATGCCACCAATATTGTTGGCGTTGTTGACTTTGCTATCACTTTGGGAGCGTTTTTTGGGGGTATTCAAACTACGTTTGAGACAGTTGTCGAAGCATTCTGCACAAGACGGATTTCCAAAGAGATCCAATGTGGGTGAATCTCCGATGTTCTTCGAGCAACCTGAGCAGTTAAAACATCGTTTGTGCCAATATTTCTCGGCGGCTTCAACGAAACCTCCTTCAGATTTCAGAATCAGAACTGGCCGCGAGCACCCACAACATGGACCTCTGGATCCTCCATTAGTAGTAAAACAAGGGCGACATAGGAAGCGTGAAGAGTTCAGGACGGTTGGATCGGGATAGATGGTGGCATCCGGAGGAAAAATGGAGGAACAGATTGCACAAGAGTGCGTCGTCAATGCTTCTTTCGGTTGTAAAACAGAGCCATACACCTTCGAAAGTGTGACATCATGACTGGCGAGTGATGGAAGGATATCCGAATCGGGATCAGGCAAGGTGCTCGAATATTTAAGAGGCGACGGTGGTCGATTCTGGGAGGTCGCTGACGCAATGTACGCAGATACCCGACTTCCTAATACTGGAGCCGACACATTACTGTTTGACGCAGGACGTGGAAAACGTTTAGTCGGCGAGGCAGCTGGGAGTACTGAACCTGAAGAACTGGTCGTAAGAGGTCTTGTGGGAGAGGCAGATCTTTCTCTGTGTACATAAGTCTTCGACCACCTGTCTGGAGTTTTCTCTTCCGATTGTGGCTGGCTCCATGGTACGACAGGCGCTGTGCATACACTGTTAATGTACGGAGATGTGTGGGGAGTACGAACGTACCAACTGCCGTACCACCACATTTACATCGAGTACCTGACACAATCTCACCACACCTGCGACAGAATCCCATCTAAATTAGACACGGTCACGGTAGACAAGACCCAATTGACGGTGGTTCAATATTACAACGTTCAACTGTGTAACGACCACGTGGTTTGACTCCCATGCCACCATCATGGCCCCCTCAAACACCATCGAAGGGCCGGAGGAAGGAGAAATTTCCGAACCTACACTCACCGTACTTCTCTCCCTCAGCTCATACAGAAACTAATACACTACTGCCCGAATGTATTCGCCTGGATTTCCCGGAGGATTTATTGGAAAGCCCAAGAGAGGAACCAGACATGCTTCGTGACAATGATCCTCTCTTTCGTTATTATTTCCGAGCTTTTCTTCGTCTGTACCGGCAGTTAAGTCTGCTAAAGCCGGTTATGATTCAAGGTTGTAGTGGCTTGTACATTTCATTCGGGATTTTGTTCTGACTTTGGGGTTATATCCAGAAAGTGTCGCGGATGACCCGTGGAAGTTACTCATTTCAGTAACCCTACTCAACAAGACTTCTGGAAAACTGGCAATACCTGTTTTTTGGGACATACTAAAAAAGTGGCCCACTCCATTGGCGCTATCGCAAGGTGTAACGGTTACCTGTTACTATGATGCTCATGAACTCATAATATGCAACTCATAGCCAACGAAACGGAACTGATTGCTTGCATTCAACACCTCGGCACACAGAATATCCGTGCAAAGCGTCTCATAGATCTTTCTGGGACTTATCTCCGGGATCCACCTCGCTTGTCAGACCCCCGCCCCTCCAAACCCATGATCTCCACCCCGTCCTTCCAGTCAATACGGGACAACGGAAGGTACCCACCTACACCAATTTCCCATCTTCCAGGTACAGGTTCCTATGCACTCGATTCCTACCGTATCTTCTGCGGCCACCATCCGGATGAGTGGAAGGCCGTGACGCCAGATGATAAAGAGCTGATTCGACACCTGGTAAAGCCCAGATTTATGGCTTGGATTGAGTCCTGACTCCATGGCTTTAGAAATGGAAGTGGGCTTTTGAGGAGCAGAAGGAATGGATTCCACAACTTGGCGTAGTCCGGCCTGTGAACCTCGCATACCTAGAACGTTTAATAACTGAGCTTAGAGAAAGATCTTAGATGATAATTTCCAGTTCTCATTCGGCATTGCTGGTAGGGTATTGTGAACGTTCCTAACTATGTACCTGCATAAAAATTGGGGTATGCAAAATTATAACCTGGCACGTGGAAGAGGTTGCCAGTCCACACGTTCGACCTGTAGAAGCAGTGTGCACTGGTATAAGTAATCAAGGAGAGATAAGCAACACACCATTTCTGGCTTCAGGTCGTGCACTGAAGACACTCCAAGTAAACACATCGCTCTGACAATCTCACGTTCTAGAATTTGAATAATTTTCACAACTCCGGAAACGCCGTAAGCCTATTAGATTGATATCGTGGACTCGTTTTTAAGCACGATAAACAGGAATCTTACACTTTGTGCATAAAGAAAGGGGCGACCGAGACCCACAGCTCTCGCCCCTAGACAAAGGGCTTTGATTACATCTAGTGCCAATCAGCCACCTGCTACCGCCTAAAGCAGAATAATTCACCTGTACCACGCTGGACTCCACCTGTAGATGCTTAAGTAGCAGGTCTGCGAGGTAATTTTCTAACATACCATCAATATAGACTAAAACAACGAACATCAGAAAGAGTCGAATATATTCAACATGGAAAAATCACCTTCCACCCTTTCAAACACATCGGGTCTTTTCTGGCGGAGCTTGTGAAGAAGTTCGAGGGGTGGGTACGAACTATCCAGAAGTCAGCGATCTGGACACAAATATAATTATGGACTAACTAGTCCAGCTGGCGGCCTGAAAAAATATTGACTCCATGAACTTAAGCAGGCAATGAGATAAACTTACCGCCGTGATTTGAAAGAAGAATACCATCAATACCAGCTTCTGCTGCAAGGACTGCATCCTGAGAGGAAGGTTAGCAATTATAATTCTGGACCAAAGGAGGATAGGTCTGCACCTCAATACACTGGATTCCTGGGAGGTGTTATGAACAGGTGAAACATAAGTGTAGGCATGTTTCTCACCTTTGATGACAATTGGAAGGGTGGTAACACTTCGCAGCCAAGGTATGGTCTAAATCAGAAAATTGCAGATGCATTGGATCTAATCACTGTGAATCACGCACCGTCTCCCAGGTCATATCACGATCATCGTTTACAATTAGGGCCCCGGCAGTACCAAGGGTATTTGTCTCTCCACCAGATAACATTTCATCTGTGAACTCATCGTAGACCTCAGGCTTCCCTCTTTCCATGTCCTCCAACTCCCAGGGACTCCGAATATCTCTTTCTCTATTCCCCGGCACAATAGCATCCACGGTCAGCCAGATGGCCTTGTACCCGAGTTTCTCGGCCTCACGTACACGCTTCTCAGCAATAGCATTGTTAGCATGTTTATATAATTGGAAGAAGAGAGTCTGTGACAGAGCTGCGGAAGCAATGATTTCTGCGTAAGACAGTGAAGCATTGGAGGACACCATTTGAATTATGGAGGCGATGCCCGCCCCTTTGGTAACATTGATTTCGCCTGGTGCGTGGCAAGTCAATTTGAATCCAAGGGTAAAGGAGATGAAGCCACCTTCGGGATGACCCAGTCTTGCCAGAGCTGCACCACTGACGAAGACGGGGATGGAGGATGAATAGCCAAGAATAGTTGTCGAAGGATCGCAGTGGGAGACAGGACGCATAATACGAGCAAGGAAGAAAAATCTTGAAAACGCTCGAGCATTTTCAGCAAGTGCTAAAGAATTGGAAAGATAAGTACAGAAGGAGCGGCCCGGTGGTCAACGGACACACTAATTTCATCATCAGATGCAGAAGAATAATATGATAATGCCTTGTGAGAAAGCACTTGTCTTGCAACACTCTGCGTATTTTCATCAGAAACGGACAAACGACACTGATCTAATCATACTTCCATATCAGCCAGACTGAGTATCCTGCTCAGAGGGGGCCTCAGCTTTCGAGCATTCTCGATCCTGATTTCGTCCTTGGTTTGACGTTTAGTTTGATGTTCCAGTGCGATGGCCTTTACAGCATCTGCAGCGAGTGATCCTAGGTGCTTCAATGGCGGAATGTTCTTCTCTAGAGCGTCGGAAGGGTGAATGGGTTCATACGCCTGCGTAGCGTCGCGACCAGCATACTTGAGAATAATATGTGCTCCACCAGGGTGCTCCTACGAAGAGTTTTATTAGCTCATTTCGCCTCGGTAACGGTGGCATATCACTTTTAAAAAGCCGGTGACATCGTAGACGTCATTATTGATAATGATCCAACAAGAACTAAAGGAAATTTCAGAAAAAGGTAAAACTGGAGAAAACCAACATGCCTGGAAGAGTTGTGCTGAGCTACTTGCTCAAGATTCCAACTTGAGGACATGTAAGAAAGATGGAGACTGCACGTGAGGTCGCGTTGTTTGTGAGTGTTTATTAGATGAACCAGTATACACACTCATTCAGCCAAACGTCGAGTGCGCAAGGGATGCCCTCTTTGCCGTCCAGAAAATCCTTAGAAAACCTCAAGCGCGTAGATCTGCAGAAGCTATGCAAAGTATTTTGTTTCCTATACTGTCATTTCTCGCCCACGATCTCATTTGCCATTCTAGGATTACGGTGTAAAGGCCAATCTTAAGTCAGAGGCTCTCATCGACCTCCTTCTTGATACACAGTCCGTTGGCTCTCCGATTACTATACATATCGCTCAAATCATTGCTTTTGTTTAGAAAGCCCACTCCAAGGACTATGCGTCATTCGGTCTCAACAAGAGAGTCTAGCCGACCCGGTCCTAGCCGTATCAGCTCTGTTATTATACATGACACAGATGATGAAAATGAAAATGAAAATGAAGGGTTGAATGTAGAGCATTCTCGTGGACACGAATCCGACACTCAGGAGGCTATCCAATCTACAACGATCACTCCTCCTGCAACTCGAGCAAGGAAAGCCAAAGATCAAACCAGGCTTGGAGTTGGACGACCCGTCGCTGCGGGTGGCTCTGGCCCTCGCGTTGTAACCAAATCCTTAAGTGTCTCGAGGGGAAAACGTGCTAAAGGTAGCAAGACTATGAAACCAACCGAAGACACCATACCTGAAGAAGGTGGGTATGTTGACTGTCTGGGTGCTTTTCTCTCATAAAGTGTTCAGAACCTGAACGTGAAACATCGACAGTATCCATGCAAGGTCTGCCGTCAATCCTGAGAAATCTAGATACCATACTTATACCATTCTAGATATTGAAAATCCCCCTTTGAAGGACGTTCCAAACAACGGACCGCAAGCATCCTTGGAACTACCACATGCGCACACTGTCTCTGGGGAGGAATCTCTAGCATCCCTTGCAACCATTGACAAACATGTTGCAGACGCAGTCAGTCCTTCCTTTCCTACTTTCCTTCTCATCACCTTTACTGGCTTCTAGTTGAGGCCTCTCTACGAACAAATGAAGTCACTGAAATCCGAACTGGAGCTGATACAATCTCTCAGAGCTGAGGTTGGGCAGTTGAAGACTCAGGTTGCAGAAATGGGTACTTTGAAGGCGAAGGTAGAAGCTTTAACCGGCCAGCTTCAGGATCTTCGCATGCAAACTACGTCAGCCACGGTTCTAGCGGGCGAGCACCTTCGGTCCAGCAGCCCTAATCTTTCAAAGCCAGCACCACCATCCATTCCTTCCAGTCCCATAGGCAGAAACGAGCCTAGGTGAGTAATTAATAACGCGCAGTTGTACCTGTGATTAATATAATTTTCAGCAGTTCCACAATTTCGAATTTTATGGAGTCCGATTCTCTCGGTCTACGGGTTGGCCCTGGCGTAACCATCAACAATACTGCCACTCCTAACCATCCAGGTATTGCTCCGACAATGCTGGGCAAACGTCACCGCGATTCTTTAGGAAGCACAGTGGCTAGCCCAATGGAGGAGAGAGCAAACGACGAGCTTCCGGAAGATGACCCTCGAAAGAACGTCGTCAGACCTGCCAAGAAACGTGTAAAAACTTCCAATCAACCTGACGACATTTCTACTCAAGGGAAGTCAATGGTGCCTGTGCTTGGCCATTCTCAAGATGAGGAGGACATACCTGCGTCTGGCGTCCCTACGTTTACCGTTTTTCGTGGACCAAGCGATCCTTCTGATTACGTCGATCCTCTACCCCCGAATAACCACCTCCCAGATTTGTTTCCTCCGTCATCCGCTGGCGCTGGACCTAATTATGTGAGACAGGGGGCCATGGGCACAAGTTCTGCCCACGCATCTGAAAACCAGCAACCATTTAGTTTCTCTTTCGTTCCCATGTCCTCGACTCCAGCCCATAGTCTATTCATGCCCAGCTTTCCTTATCCAGAACCACCGCAATCTCCATCTCCCGCTGCGACAAATCATTCCAATTTTCTCAACCCTCTTCGAGGAGGGGAACGTACAGACATTTTTCAACCATTTGGATTTCCTAATCCCAGTCGGCCATCACGATCGCGGCTAGGCAGCAACATGGGAGGAGGTTTCGTGGATCCCGCTGCCTTGACGCGCCGCATGTCTGACCGCGATCCGGTAGAAAACACGGGAAACGACATGGTGATGGGGTCGACAGACCCTGGCCCTAGTTCATCAGGAGGTACGGAAGCAGAAGCTGTAGCTGATGTACCCCTAATGAAACGAACGATGTACGGGACTGAGCTGGACGGCGATACACGGTTCGGAGATTTTGGACTCGAAGGGGTTGGTAGTACTGGAGGGTTTTGGGCGGGAGGTAGGTACTGACATATACCTGCCCGCTGATTGTGTTCAATCTTAATGCCGTTGTGTGGAGACTCGTATGAAAATCTATAATTTACACCTTGGCATATAACCGTGTCGTTGCTATTGTATACTGTGCGTACTTCCATGTCACATCTAGCTACCACAACACATATGACTGTGTTTGTATGTACAGTATGGGCTGGAACCAACCACTAGTATCCTGTTCACAATGAGGTAGGTTGCAAACCAACGGTTTCAGGAAGTACGCAATAAAGCGAAAGCCAATAAATACCCAAGAACGCTGCATCATTACTTAGATCGATGGCACAAAGGAGAGTACTTCCTCGTAGAGGAGCTCCTTTAGCTGATCTTTCGTTAGGTCATCCTTACGTACTTTGCAAAACGTCAATAACCATGCCTAAATGGGTACAATCATGGGACTCACGATCAAATTCGAAGTATGACGGGCTGAGAGGAGTGACTACAGGCTCGTCATCGGGGTCGTGCTATGCCCACGAGGTCAGTAATTCATTTGATGTCAAAATCAAAAGAAATTCACATATGCTGAAAGGTAAGGGTGTTCGAGTGCTTCATCAACTGTAAGACGTTTCTTCGGGTCAAACGTCTGTATAAGGAAGGATTTAAATTGAATCGAGATAACAACACGAAGATTGCGAACCAGCGTCTTTGACAAAAAGTCAATGGCTTCCTTGGACGCGTGAGGAAAGAGAGTTGGGAAAGAACGCTTCTTGCGGATGGGCAATGCACGTATATAATCGCGTGACCGACGAGATGTTATGGCGTAGAATTCGTCGAGGCTAGGGGTACCTATGAGGAAATGTGAATAAGCGCGGATGAGAAGAGTACTGGTGAACTGACCAATCACGTCAAGGATAAGATCAAGCTGATGACTATAATCTCTACCCGGGAACAGTGGCCGCCCCGTCAGCAGTTCTGCCAGGATGCAACCGACTGCCCAAATATCAATGGCCTGGCAAGTGTAAGCAAGTGTGGGGGATAATTCAATCCAAAACACAAAGTTACCTTTGTGTACATCTTGAACGAAAGCATGATCTCAGGTGCGCGATACCACCGGGTAGCCACATACTCAGTCATTAGGCCCACTTCTTTCCCCCCCGGCACGCTGGTCTTCACGCTTCTAGCAAGGCCAAAATCGCAAACTTTGAGATCACAGTTGGCATTTAACAACAAGTTCGCAGGCTTCAAGTCCCGGTGAACGATATCGGCGCTGTGAATAGACTTTAATGCGCGGAGGGTCTGGTAAACAAAATACTGGGCATCAAGGATTAAATTAATTCACTTTGTAATTTTTGGAAATGCTTACTTGGCAGTGATCGTCAGTCAGATGTTGCGTTCGAATAACACGGTGAAGGTCCGTCTGCATCAACTCCTGGATAACTATATATCGTTGTAAGAAAATGGAGTGCCATCAGAGACGTCAACGTACAGTAAATTTCCTTGAATGATTCTAGGGTGGGGGGTTTCATGATATCCAAGATAGAAATAATCTATGTGTATGTCAGTAACAGTTCTTCACATCGACTAACAGTGGTGCTCACATTTTCATTAACACATGTCTCGGAGAAGAACTTGAGGAGTTTCAACTCTCGGAGCGTTCGCAAGCAAAACAATGTGTGATCAAAAGGAAGGATCTTCTTAATCGCCACCTGTCTCCCGGTTGGCTTGTGGAGGGCAGCAGCAACAGTGCCATATGCGCCTTCTCCGATGGCGTGCAATAATTGATAATCATCACCTGAGAGCAACTATTTAGTGACTAGTGACTATGACGGCTGGGCACGGGCCATACCAATTTCAAACTTGGGAAGAGGCTTGGGGGCTTTGCGAGAAGACATGATTCGCACCAGAACCAGCCGGTGGAAGCGTTACGATGAGCAAGAAGAGGATTGAGGGAATCGAGTGAATTCCGAAAGGACGGGATTGACAAACATGGGGGGCAGCTGATGGCTTTATATCTATGTGAGGATGGAAACAAGTAAGTGGATACCGGCAGTGCATCTCGAGCGTGTATGAGGTTAGAGATTACCGAGCACTGCCAACCGTATCACTACCAGGGGTCAAGACGGACACTGTATCAGAAATTTCCGTGTGTTAGATGTATAGTAAATCATACGTACGAACCTGACTGCTGCCGGTACAGTCTTGAAATAGAATATTAACGTGCAGCGCAGGGAGTGATACATATCGACGCGTGGGCTGAAACTAAAACTATGCACTGCGTGAGCGAAGCAGTCGGTGTCAACGGGGTAGAGTCTAGGCTAATGAATGACCTACAAATGGCGGTTGAAGGGCTTGGTGACGCTCATCAAATTTATTTTGTAACAAGAGCGAAACGAACTTTTGA
>QMFE01048980.1:0-11526 GCA_003314665.1 Tricholoma sp. MG77 | reverse complement strand
AAAGTTAGCTAATCACGAGCCGTCAAGACGAGGCTCTACCATCGGTTCATTCTATTAAGGGCAGGGCGGGGCAAGCTATCTAGACAATAATATACATTCGACCCTTTGATAACCATTTCACGATTCATTCTGGACTAGCTGACGGAGCAAAATCATAACGAGGATACTGCATCAGGATCAAGGAAGTAAGCCCTCACTGTTGCTTAGCATCTTGAGCTGCTGCGAACAACAGGAGGTCGCAGACACGGCGAGAGTAGCCCCATTCGTTGTCGTACCATGCAATCAGCTTGACGAAGTTCTTGTTCAACTGTATACCAGCAGACGCGTCGAAGATCGAAGAGGCGGTGTGTCCGACGAAATCAGCAGACACGACGGCGTCGTCAGTGTATTCGATGATACCCTTGAAGGGGCCATCAGCGGCTTCCTTAACAGCAGCCTTGATCTCGTCGTAAGAAGCACTGTTTTCGAGGCGCACAACCAAGTCCACAACGGAGACATCCAAAGTGGGGACACGGAACGCGAGACCGCTGTAAAAAATGACATCCACAAGCCATTAGCTAGGTTCAGCCAGAGAGACCGTGCAAACAAACGTGAGTTTTCCATTGAGGGAAGGGATGACCTTTCCTACAGCCTTTGCGGCACCAGTGGAGGAGGGGATGATGTTGTTGTTGACGCTACGTCCACCACGCCAGTCCTTGCTCGAGGGACCATCAACGGTCTTTTGTGTGGCGGTGGTTGCATGGATGGTGCTCATGAGGCCCTCGACAATGCCAAATTTGTCATGGATGACTTTGGCAATGGGGGCAAGACAATTAGTTGTGCAAGATGCATTGGATATCTGACCAACAAATCTGATAAGATAGGTAAAGGAGATGTAGACAAATACGTACGACGGTGTGCTTGGAATCATATTTATCGAGATTCACACCGCACACGTACATTGGTGCATCGGCCGAAGGAGCTGAGATGATAACCTTCTTGGCACCACCGTTCAAGTGGGCCGCAGCTCTATCATCGATAGTCAGCGTGAAAAACGTATGCAATGTGTCAAATTAGGACTGACTTGTCGATTGTTGTGAAGACACCCTATAATATCCGTAAGTAAGCCAAAACGATATCGCACGCAACGGACCGTTGATTCGATGATGTAGTCAGCACCAACAGATCCCCACTTAATATCTCCAGGATTTCGCTCCGCAAAAACGGAGATGGCCTTTCCTTGAATCCAAAGTTTTCCCTCCTTGGCTTCGACTGTACCCTTGAAGCGCCCGTGGACGGAGTCATATTTGAACATGTAGACCTAAGTAAAGGAACTATCTCAGGTCACAAGTGTTTCTCTGAAGAGAGGGGCGAACCATGTATTCGAGATCGATGAAGGGACTGTGAACAAATATACTTTATCCCATTCCAATCTCCGAAGGGAGAATGCTTACTCGTTTATAGCGACGATCTCGATGTTATCAAGCTCGAGAGCATTACGGAACACGATACGGCCAATGCGACCTGATCCAAGTAAATTTTAAAGCTGAAAAAGATTGGGGGGCCACGCACCGAAACTAAGGATTGTGAGTTCGGATCAGACATTAGCAAAAGGAAACGCGCACCCATTGATGCCAACTTTAACCTTCAAAGGGATAGATGTATTAGCAAGGGCATGGGGGGCGACGAAAAATACTGACAGCCATGAAGGAAAAGATTGAAGGATGAGTAGTGGGAGTGTAAAGCTGGTGAATACGGGGGTTCTTTATAATCGAACTTGAATCGGAGATTGTTTTATCAATTCGCGATTGTCGCGATAACTATCAAACGTGTGCGGCGTTGGGCGTCTTGGGGGATAGATAAGATCG
This sequence comes from Tricholoma sp. MG77, assembly GCA_003314665.1. Classification (NCBI taxonomy): domain Eukaryota; kingdom Fungi; phylum Basidiomycota; class Agaricomycetes; order Agaricales; family Tricholomataceae; genus Tricholoma; species Tricholoma sp. MG77. Next base: position 9,679 of record QMFE01048980.1, on the reverse strand, counting down.
ACAGTGGGCATGCAACCAGGCAAGCGAATAGAAATGAAATGCCAGTCTAACCCTGACTTTCATTATTCTTTCTCACTCATTGAAGATCAACTCGAGTTGAACGTTGATCTCGAGTTATGAAGAGTTTGACAGACAACTTGGAAATGCCCCTTCGAACGTTCACCATACGCGTTCCAGCAACATCTGCTAACATCGGCCCAGGTTTTGATGTCGTGGGTTTATCTCTCTCTCTTTATTTGACTCTCGCAGTCTCTGTACCCGTTAAGCGGCCAGACACCGTATATCAACCTCCATCTATAACGTATTCTGGAGAGGGCGCTGATGAGGTACCCTTGGACGCCTACAAAAATCTCATGACCCGTGTAGCGCTCTACGTGCTAAGGTGCAATCGCGTGAAGTTCTTCCCATCACACCTCAAGATACACGTAAACAATGAGATTCCATTTGGGCGGGGCTTAGGCTCGTCTGGGGCGGCCGTCATCGCTGGAGTGTTGCTGGGAAACGAACTTGGGAAACTGAATCTCCCTGTTGAGAGGCTTTTGGACTTCGCCCTGATGGTCGAGCGACATCCGGACAATGTCACAGCAGCATTGGTGGGTGGATTTGTGGGATCATACCTGAAGGAACTCGACGAGCAAGCTAGCGAGGCTGCTAGTGTGCCTTTGAGCGAGGTTCTACCCGAGTATCCTTCCGACGCTGGTGAAGGATGGGGAATGAATCCGCCACTCCCACCGTTTGGTATTGGTCACTTCGTGCGTTTCGGCTGGTCAAAGAGTATCAAAGCCGTTGCTATCATCCCAAGGTTCGAACTCAGTACGGCCAAAGCTCGAGGAGTATTACCCACAACGTATACCCGAAAAGACGTCGTGCGCTGCTTTTGGACTGTACACTGGATTGACATGTCCTGATATTCTTTTTGTCAATTTAGGTGTTCAATCTTCAACGGCTCGCGGTTCTGACAACTGCCCTTGCACAATCGCCGCCGGATCCAGGACTAATTTATGAAGCAATGAAAGATCGGGTCCATCAGCCGTATCGGAAAGGTCTTGTACGTTTTCTCTCTTCCTCTCTTCCCGTCCCGCAGCGAGTGTTGTGTTGACTGCTCGAAACATCAGATCCCTGGTTTACCCGAAGTTACTTCGCGCATCACACCTCAGACTCATCCCGGCCTTTTGGGCATATGCCTATCGGGGGCTGGGCCCACCATTTTAGCCCTTGCTACGGATGGATTTGAAGCCATCGCAGATGACGCTAGAGTTATATTCAAAGAAAAAGGGATCGAAATTGATTGGAAAGTACTGCAAGTGGCTGGGGGCAGCACTGTTCAGGCAGGGCCTTAAGTTCGACTTGAGATAGAAGTAGAATGTCATGAATTATATCATTTCTAGTCGTGAAAACAGAGTATATCAGGGATCCGTGTAGTGTAGGTATCATGGAAGAAAAGAACGGGTATGTATCGATTATGATTCAGTAGGGTAAGTCTTACTCTAATCAATCAGCCACCAGCGGTCAGGCATACCGCTCTCATCGAGACAAGTGCTTCTGCGCTGGTATCGAATGGTAAGTCGACTGTGAACAATACATCGCTTCGATCGCTGTTCAGGTAAACCGGTAGGTTAACCACGCCTTTCCGTGAGTCTTCATCTGACTGAACCCAACGGATTTGCGAGGGATCTAGCCGCACAGCGTCACCGTTATTTAAAACAAGTCTGTCTCCCTCCCAAGAGGCGCCCTCGATAACAAGGCCTGTAAGAGGATGCTCAGCACAATGCTGATTCGACTGCTTCAGCGGAGAAGACTCACCGTCGACTATGAATGCGCCCGGGTCATTGACACATTCGATGTCAAGTCGGAGATGTAGAGTTTCCAGACTCCATTTCTTACGATGAGCAACGGCCTGTCTTGTGGCCGTGATATAGGCCTCAGGATAGAACAGCCCCCCTAGCCATACTTCCACGTTGTTCAAATTGTCCATGCTGGCGATGTTATCTAGTTGTGCAAGTCGACGAGCCAAGTCTGCGATCCATCCGGAAACAGCCATTGCTCTGTTGACTTTGTATCGTCGCCAGTGCTCGGGGATTGTACCTATTTGCCACTTAGGCAAGTGTGGTCATATTGAAGATGGCGTTACGCACCTTTTGTCAAAGAGCTCATTAACGTGCGGAGGTGATTCGTTTGCTTCAACTCTGCTTGACAAACCTTCACGACATCCGCAAGATCTTTCCTGACCTGTTCTAAAAGCTTCCGACCGACTGTCCCTTCACGAGAAAACAGACGATACAGTGGATCTGACTCTGACGATTGCTTAGCTAACGTGTTAAATGTCTATAAAGAGGACACGTCAAAATGGAAGGGGAGCGCAGCAAGTCATACATACAGCAGGCAGTTGATCCAGCCACTCTCGGCAACGTTCCAGCAGCGTTCGCATCCAAGCGGGTTGTTGCGAGGGCTGCGACTTGGCAGCAGTTGTAGACAGGACTTCGTCATCATCATCTGCCAGCATTCGCATCTTGCGAAGTTTCCCAAGAAGCTCATTACCTGGTATAAAGTAATTGAACATACTTAATGGAAGGGACACCTCTTCGAATCTTACCTTGAGCAACAGCGATTACACGTTCTGCTGTAGGCGGAAGGCTCAGCCACGATGGGGGTTCATGATCAGGCAAAGCTTGGACCCAGGATAGGAAATGTTCCATTTTTGTGCCATCTGGTACTCCGAGGAGTTGGCTTCCAGAGATACTTGATACGAGATTGAAATTGACATTGTATGCCGCCGAGGTGAATAAACCGTCCACGAATGCGTCCAGAATCTTCTGGTCGAAATCACTATCAACTCTGCCACCATAAACCGACTGTTTAACAAGAGTTCGCAGAGCATCCCATGGAATTGTAGCTGGATCGATATTCGTCCGACCCTTTGACACAGTGTTTAGCCAACTGTCGATTGTGCCAAAGGCAGAGGACATATCAGAATCATTGAAGTCGTAAGTCTTACTCCAACCCAGCGGAACATAGCGAAGACGTTCTTGGACAACGGCATGGAACCAGGCGAGTAAGAAGTAAAGTCGTATTTTCTCAGCTGGACCTTGAGACAAACGCGCTGACTGGATAGTGCGAAGCGAATCAAGTAAATTGGCTTTGATGCCAGGAGGAGGCTCATTCATGATGAGGCGAGACTGGCGTAAGATGTTCACGGGTATCGCTGGGTTGGCTTCCATTGTAAGGAAAAGTCGGAAACTACGATGAGGATTCAGGGTCTGCAATTTTTTCTCAAGCTGGCCTAGCCAGGAAGGAGCCAAGTGGACGTTTTTCAACAAGACCCAAGACCCTTGTCGCGATGCAGCCGCAATTGCTTGGTCAGCCAAAGTGAAGCCCTCCTGCGAACCCATAGCCACCGACGTTGAACGAGCTCCTGTTGTCTTGATGAGGTTTTCAACGCGGTAACTTGCATCGTAACCAGGAACTGAAATCAACGCAATTGGAGTGGAAGCAGGAACTTCGTCTGAAACCATCGCCCCAAGGTCGAAGCTCGATTCCGCAGAGAGATCGGTCTCAAAAACTGTCCGGACATAGAGGGCTGTTGCTTGTAACAGACGGTCTGGTCTGAAGCATTTAATAATCAGCAAGGCACGGATGGCCTCGATGGCAGCTAAAAGATAGCCATCAGTCGGTGGTCAACCAGCGGCTGAGAAGGACGTACATGTACTAGCATCCCATGGCGTAGGAACAATGGTTTCTGGAGAATCTGATTGCAGGAAAGGCACCCATCTGCTTCCATCTTCTAGAATGTGTGCCAGAACAGGTTTGAACAAAGATTGTTTCGCAAAGGTATCTAGACGAAGTAGTTGCTCCGGTGATAATGAAGGAATCTGGTGACTTGATGGAATGGCAGTTGCAGAGGTGGCAATCCCTTCACCGCTTTCGAGAAGAAATTCGAGTTCATCACTTATGTCTTCTAGACCTCGAAGTTTCACCTGTGATAGAAGAACAGCCAGCATGACGTTATCACGGTGAAGTAGTGCCCGCGATGTCCGTTTGTAAACCACAAGGAATAAGTCATTAAGCAAAATGTCTCTGCGTTGGTTGTGGTCGCTCACGTTCTTGAGATTTGGGTTATGATGAAGGATATAGTCGAAGATATCGAGGAAGAAGCGCAACGAAAACTGATAGAAATGGTTCACCAGATTCAACTGCTCAAGCACGAAATATACAGAGCTGCACGCTTGAGCCAGAGGCAGGTACTCCGCAGTGACTTGTTCTACTTCTTTCATAATAACGTCAGTTTCTTCGACTTTGTGCGTGATCTCTGCTGCTTCTCGTTTCAATGTCTCGAGTGTATCGATGACCTTGTCATCATCCAGGATATTTCCTGTGGATTCGTTGAGCGCCTGCAGGAGTAACTTTTCGAGTGTTCGGAGGCGAAGCCGGAATTCTCCTTGAACCTTCATGAGGTCCGTCCGCTTACGCTCGGTGTCGGGTCGCTCAACCTTCAAGACTTGATCGAGGGATTGACTCTGAAGACTGCTCCTTGTCATGGTGAAGTTGACAAATGTCACACGACTACAGATATCAGGCGAGAATTCAACGGATGGGTCTCGTGTGGAGAGGAACATTGTGAAGGAAGGGGAGAAGTCAATATCTTGACTGCCAAGCCGGATGAGAACTCGACCACCAGTTCGTCGTATTTCTTTGTTCAGCACGGCATTAAGGATGGGATCAAGGTGTTCCACATCTTGTATCAAAAGGGGATTGCCGAATCGCAGAGCACTTTCCAAAACTTTCAAAAAGGCTTCGTCAAGGAAACTTGTTATCGTGATTTTTCGGTCTTTGTACTCATTCAACAAGAAAGTCGTCGCTTGGCCGGTGGGATCAATAATAAGGGGATAACGGTTAAATCGTTTGAGCATGATTGCGTTCTCGGTGGTTAGGTTGTCTGATGGCAAAGACTTTGACTGCCAATTCAAACGGTCATCAGCTGTAGAGAGATACTCTGTGAATGACAGTTCTGGCTTGAACTTGACGTTCGCTTCCGCCAAATGATTTGACCAGTCTTGCCACATGACTTCCCGGTAATGCTGGTCGAAGAAACCACCGTAGGCCAAAAATGCGGCAGAAAGGAGAACATCGCCAACAATGGTGCTCATCTCTGCGTCAAAAGTGCGGCTGCCAGATTCCCAGCGACTTCTCTCAGATGATAAACTCTCCAGTAGCTTCATGCTACGGTCGACCTTGCTTTGGACGCGCTCCATTTCTGACTTGATAGCCTGAGTTTCGCTAATAAGGAGTGCGTACTCGTCCTTGTATCTAGCAATCTTGGCTTCGAGTTCAGCAATCATGTTGATGATCAGACCAGCCTGCTTTTTTGTGGTTTCTGCCTGTTCTTCTAGAGATTGCACTTCGTTGCGTAATGGTTCGACCTTGTCAAGGATCTCAGAAAAGCGCACTTGGGCCAATACCCACTTGACGAGCGGCCCACAGGCTTTACTCGCACGCTGTACAGTTTCAAAATTAAATGACGGTCGGCTCAAATAGTCTTTCTTCATCGTGTCACGTAATTGCTTTGTCATTTGCGCCGTCGTGTCAAAGTTGACAATGCGTTGGATAAAATCATCACGACGGATGATACCTTGGATGGTGCGCCAGCTGTCGATTTTGTGGCCGAGGATGGTGCAAACGGACTCCATCGCCATTTTGACAGCCTCTGGAGGGTTTGCCATGACGCGAACTTCCTGAAGATGCTGCCTCTTGATGTTGCTAACCGCAGACTGGGCATCAAGAACAGCAGGTTCAGCGTCCGCAAGGTCAGCCATCACTACGGCTCGACGCTGCTCGATATTGCGGTCCTGTTCAACCAGAGCGGCTTGAATCTCGATAGAGGCAGCCTTCTTTTGCTCGGCCTCCTGCTGATCTGCAACCATACGCTTGAGCTTTTCATTAGCTTCAGCATCCTTCGCTTCCAGCTGTGAGCGTTTGATAGCGAGGCTTTTTCGAAGCTCTTCGACCTGGGTCACCGTATCTCGCAACTTGTCTAGACCAACATGAAGATGTCGCTGCTGTTCTTCTAACTCATCGCGCTTCTCCGTATAGAGCCTCACGTAGTGATTAATGCTAGGGGAAAATCAGAACGGGACCTCAAAGCCCATGATCATTTACTCACAAGTCTAAATAGTGTCTTGGCGTTACATAGTTATAACGTCCCTGCCGGCGGCTGAGACGCTGATTGATCTGATGGAGTGACGAATGGACATATACCAAGGCATTGACAACGGCTGTCCTATGCAAAGGAGGCATAGCAAGACCACGATATGCCATTGGGAAATGAGCAGGCGGGTTGTAGGAGGGGAGATCGAGATCGAGAGTGTGCGTGAACTCCATGCCAACTTGATAAAAAGCCTGGTCAGACCAGTCGCCAAACCAATCCAGGACGCAACGATTGAATAAAGCTGGTGATGTAGCAGCTCTTGACGCCAAACCATTTTCAGGCGGATTCATCGTGAAAACCACATGAAGGTTCTTTGCGACTTGTTGTGTGAACCAACGATGGAGTTCCTCCGGCGAATCCAGCATCAAACCATCCCGTTGAGAACCTTCTTTGCAGGCAGTCATCAAAGCGGCGTGTTCGTCTCCTTCAAACAAACCCGGAACTTCGGCGTTCGCAAGGAGGGTGTTCATGCGTTCCAAGAACCCAGAGTCAAGAACGTTCGACTCATCCATAATGAAACATATTTTTTCGCCTTTGCAGCCGGCACGACGAAGGACAGTACGCAGATCATCATCAAAGTCTTCACCAGTGTACTTGTTCGAGACCTTGATCTGGAATATGCTAAGACCGTTCATCCAAGCCACAAATCTAGATAAGGTTGTCTTCCAAAAAGGTGAGAATAACCAGAGGTGTTTGAGTTTGAATACTTACCTTGCCACTACCACTGACACCGATGAGCAAAAGATGGCCCTGAATCTGACGAAATACACGATCGATGCGCAAGACGTGATCAAGAACGTCGTTGAAAAGGACAAGCGGGACATCTAGTTCTTCTTCATAGAAGACACGAAGTCGCGCTTTTGTATACTCACGAAGGGTTTCTCGATCGACTGGTATATAGTATTTTGATGTCCAGTTAGAGAACAAAATTGGACGGTTGAGCGCTTCGTCACGATTGATGGTTGGGAAGAATTCCAAGGCTGAGACATCAATGTTCTCATCAGTCCACGTCTTCTCTTCCTCGGTGACGAGTCGATCCTGGAAGAGGCGCAAGGCCTCGTGCGCCCAGACCCGAACGAGTCCTTCCACAGAAAGTGTTTCAAGTGGACGAATAGCCTCATAAATACCTCGTACCCAGCGTGTGAGTTCACGTGGACTGTAGACATAGTGCGCTTGTACATCCGTCGTGAAACGTTTTTGCGATGCCAAGTAAAATGCTACCATGGCATCTGTAAGCGGCTCGGAATATGCTCTAAGATTCGGAACAACTTTAAGGGCTGCCCGATTGTAGGTTCCGTAAATCTGTTTCAAGGAAACTTCACCAGGGTAATCGACCATAACCAAAGGTGCGTGCCGCAAGAAACGATGACTTAAGGGGACACGGCCAGGATCAGTTGGCGGATTGCAAGCACCCACGAATTGAATACGTTCTAACTTCACCCAGGACATATCACCGGAACGCCAATAGCCGCCGCATTCTACAAGTTGACGGAGGAATGATATAACGCGTTGCGTTCCATATTTATCAGTGGCGGGGAGGTTGATTTCGTCACAAAAGACAACAAGCCAGCGACCGATTTGGACGGGAGCGAGAATGACACCATTGGGAGTTTTTCGATATTCGCAATATTGTTCAAATGTTTTGAGGATAAGTTCAGGCGTTGTCGCACTTGAGAAGTTCAGTCCCACAACTTCCATGTCGGGAAGTTTTCGAAGGGCACTGAATAGCGTCATCGTCTTTCCGGAACCTGGTGGACCACAGAGCATAAGAGGCTTATGTTCCGACAGCCACGAGTACAAGACTTCTTCGTGTCGGACAGTGTCCATCGTCGGAACGACTACATCGGCTGCAGTCACGGCGTGGGCCTCGATTTCGATGATCGGAACCTTAGATTGCCATGGGGACCATTCACTAGTGGATACTTGTACATCGTAATCGATGAGCGAAGATCCAGGTGCCAAGGGGGGCAAGTCAATGCCCGTTTGTTTACGCAAGAAGTCACCCATTTCCGCACGGAGATCCAGCTTCGCGTCACCAGAGAAAGCCCAGATGATGCTCACCAGCAATCGTTTTGTGACGTATTGCTCCACACGTTCTGGCGTCAAGGGAAAGTCAGAGTGCTGAAAGTTGTACTCTATAACATTGCGAACGGTCTTGTTGAGAAGGGAGAAGAGTGTGTTGAGGGCACGTGTGACCGTGAAGTCCATGATGTGTTCGATCGACTCTGCAAATGTCAAAGCCGAACTAACCAGCTCATCATCCGCAAAGTACCGCTCGAGCATAGAAGCTATTTGCTTCTGCGTGGCGAGGTTCAGAGAGGCTGCGGTATCTGACGCAGGAGTTTCGATACGACGACTCAGAATGTCATTTGTGTCTTCGTCGTCCGCGTCAAGCGGGATCGATGCAAGAGTCAATAGGTAGTTGCGGTAAACCATGGAGGGATCGACGACATCTTCGCTGAACCAGATCATGCCACATCGACTGACTGTTGCCAGAGTAGCATATTTCAGATGCTCCACTTCAAACATAATACGGACGTTTGGAGGAAGGTTAAGACGCTCTCCATTGGGGAGCGTTAGCAATTTGTTGTCGTCCAAAACACTAGAAAGTCTTAGATAAGACAAAACATCTGTATGAACGGGGCTCACCTGTTCAAGTTTTCAACCCATTCTGGATCCACGTCACCGTCAAAAATAATCCAGTGCCTCTTTCCACTCTCACCGCGTACATCATCCACGATTTTACGTAGTATATGGGTGAACAAGCCATCATTCCACTCACGGGTTGTCTGATCCAAGGTTCCGTATAAGGCATCTTTGTGCATAGCCTTAGGATCAATGACGTATGCAACACCTTCGATACCATCCAGGCGCTCAAGAGCGGCAAGAAGAACTTGCCACGCGTTGGTCTTGCCACTTCCCGAAGGCCCTACCATCATCAAACCATGCTGGATCTTCTGAATTTGATACAGTTGTAGGATTTTCGAGATCCACCGCTCTCCATCTATTAAACGACGCTCTGAACAAACCTTGAGAATTTGTTCACGCAACGCTTCCAAGTCCACAGGTAGATAGTCGACACCAGGGAAGACATCCGCTAGGAGACTACAACCATGTGTTAGTCCCGAGACAAGTGTTGAGAATATCACAGACCTTGTAAGCAGAGGAACATCATCAGCCACTAATTTCGGAACAATGGTCTCTGTAACACTCTGAATCACGATAATTTGTTCGGAGATATTGTCGGAGAGACCAACAGCTTCTCCATCGTTTTCGCTCGTTCTGGTGCTCAGTAAACGTTCGCGTTTCAGTATGCCAGCACTAGAAAGCACGGCCTTGAGAGCGCGGAGACCAAAATCATAATGAGGCTGAGGCGAGAGTTGTTCGTCACAGAGATTGAAAAATGGGACGATTTTGGAGGCAAGTGACTCTGCAGTACGGAAACCCTGAGAAAACAGCATAACCTGCGCAATCAGT
>QMFE01048842.1:0-12262 GCA_003314665.1 Tricholoma sp. MG77 | reverse complement strand
TTTCAAATAAACAAAATAATATTTTTAAATAATTATTATACAAATATTATATTGAGCTATTATCTCATATCCTATAATTTTTAATATCATATTAATATTATATTTTATTAACAAAAACAAACAAAAAACAAAAACAAAAGAATTAAAAAATGAATTATAGAAATCTTTGTAAAATAAGTGTAAAGATAACAAAACAAAAACAAAAACAAAAAACAAAAACCAAAAATAAATAAATTGGAAATATGATAATTAAAATAAAGCCTCGGTTGCTTAGTGGTCAAAGCGTGATTCTGAAGAAATTGAGATGGGAGTTCAATTCTCTCCCGAGGCAAAAATATAAATAAACACTAAATCAGCAAGATTAAATAAAATAATAATATTAACTAATCTTCTTGTAGTTAAAACCATGGTTTGTTAAATAATACCACAGAGTATATTAATATTCTAAGCTTCTATAGATATGAGTAAAAACAAAAATTATAACTAAAAATTAAAAAACAAAAACAACAAAATTAAAGAAATCAGATTAATTTGCAATATGGCAGTAATACCCATTCAGGCTGGTAGAATAGATTAAAAATTAAATGAGATATTGGTAATAATTGTTATTTAAAAAGGATTTCCTTATTTCAAAATTAATAATGGCCGATATAGTTTAATTGGTAAAACAAATTCCTTGTAAGATTTAAATATTGGTTCAAGTCCAGTTTTCGGCATATTAAAAATAAAAACAAACAAAACAAATATATTTGTTTTTTATAAAATAAATAAGTATAAATAAAAATAAATAAATTTTAGTAACAAATAGAAATTATGATTATGAGGTTAGTAACTAATATAAATAATTAAAATATAAATAAAATATTGTATATTCTTTGAGTTGTAGTTTAATTTGGAAAAACACCATTTTTTGGTAATGGCTTATATCAGTTCGAGTCTGGTCAACTCAGTTAAATCTTAACCTTAATTTAATATATTTAGGATATATAATTAATAGTATAATTTAATCTAATCTTAATTATACTAATAATATTATAATTATTTATCATTATACTATAAAATTATTTCAATTAATATTTAAAATATTTTTTATTTATATTTATATTATATTTTTAATTATTGAATATTTAATTCTATCTAAATATACCTCTAACCTATTTATTTAATTTTTTATATTAATTATATAATTTAAATTAAAAATAATAATATAATTTAGAAATTAAATAAATAAAATCTGTTAAATATAAATTAAATAATGAAATAGGAAACAGAACTCGAGTGGTTTGAGTGTCCCCCTTTTAAGGGGAAAGTCCTGGTTCAAGTCCAGGTGTTTTCAAATATATCCTTAATAACTATTTTAAATTATTTCTTTCTCTATTTTAATCATCTTTTTTGTTTTTGTTTTTATTTTTGTTTTTATACTATAATTGGTCTTTATTGTTATAGCCCCAAAAAAAGAATTAATTTAATAAAAGAGTTAGGAATAAAAAAAATATAAGGTAATAATAAAACCTTGGAGGGCAGGTGATCCGATTGGTAATGGTGATTCTCTGTAAAAGAATTGGTTAATAACCGTAAAAGGTTCGATTCCTTTACTGCTCAAATTTTGTTGTTTGTTTTAATTTAATATAAAAATAATCCTATGCTATATATATTATTGTGACCATATCTATTATTTATTTTTTATATATTTATTTTGTTTTAGTTTTTTATATCTCACTCTTATCAATTTTCAACTAATTGAATAAATATACCTTGTATACAGCTGTAGAATAGAAATCAGAATTATCTAAGATATGCCAAATAGCCAAAATAGCCACTCTTTCTTTTCTACCTGATATTTTAATCTCTTTAGTCTCTTTAATTATATTATTTAATAGAAATACAGAATAGTAGTAAATAATGCTATTTTATTATTTTCTATGGAATATAAACAAACAAAAATGATATAAACTATATCTTGAATAGAATAAAAAAAAAGGATATATTTAATTAAGATAAGTGTTGTTTAGAATTTGTTGTTTTGTTTTAGAATTGGGAATTGAGGTAAATAAATTAAATAATAATCTTTATTCTAAATTAAATATAATATAAAATGATATGACAAAATAGAAAGAATTAATATAATATAAATAGGGTGATATTATAGGTGATTGACTAGATTATAGAGTATATAATTCTGTATAATATAGATTACTGATGGGTGTTGTTGATTAAGGAATTATATAAATTAGCAAATAATAATTGAAGAGGGTTAAATAATATTGAAAATTAATTAAAATAAAGACTTTAGCATAATGGTTAATGCAGTTCGCTCATAATGGATATTATAAGGGTTCAACTCCCTTAGGTCTTATCTTGAAAATATTTTTAATATAACCTTAAATTAAATAATAATAAGAATATATAATTATATATTATTAAAGGGTACTTGGTCGAGTCTGGTTTATGGCCTTCGTCTTGAAAACGAATACTTTACACAAAGTCGTGAGTTCAAATCTCACAGTGCCCGTATTATATTTTTAATTAAATTATTTTTGTTTCTTTTTGTTTTTATTTTTTATATATTTGTTGTTTTGTTTTTGTTTTTGTTTTTGTTTTTGTTTTTATTGTATATAATAGATAAAAGAAATAATATTTTATATATTCTTTTTCCTATGTCATAATATATGGAAGAATTAATTGATTTCCTGTTTTATATTGTTTATTGGTATTGCCTTTATGATTTTGCTTTTATTGTAATAATTATATAATAAATAGTCTAAAAAAAGAATAAATTAATTAATTGAGAATAATTGATAAATAATAAATAGGATAGATTATTGATAAATATAAATAAACAAACAAAAACAAATAATAAAATAATAATATAAAAGAATTAATAAGTAAATAAATAATTAATTATTTAATTAATAAATATAATATAATAATATATAATATTTTACGGTGGATGACAAATTGGCCAGTCGCTCCTTTTGGGTGGGAGATATATTGCGCGTTCAAATCGCGCCTACCGTGTTAAATTTTTATTTTATCTTTATTATTATTATCTGCATATTAATTATTTCTAATATTTTATATCACAGTAAATTAATATTTAAAATATTTTATTTTGTTTTAGAACTGATAATTAGTAGTTAAATTTCCTATATATAATATTTCTATTTATTATGTAATTAATTCTAAAATAAATAATATAATTAAATTCAATATTTTATTTGTAATATGATTTCTAATATACAAATTAAAGGTCTTATGGCTGAGTGGTTTAAGCGAGGTACTGTTAATACTTTTTACAGAGGTTCAAATCCTCTTAAGACCTTAAAATTTTATTAGATTCTAATTTATACTACAGATTAGATTTTTAATAATTAAAAAAATAAATTAATATTATAAACCATTTTTCTCTAAATTAAATTCAATTCAAAATAAAAGAAGTAGTAACAAAAAATAATATAATAAAAATAAATAGCGAATATGTTGAAATTTGGTAAACAATCTTCTCTTAAGCAGAAGTGGGAGGTATCCCTTAAGAGTTCAAGTCTCTTTGTTCGTAGTCAAGTTGCAAAGATAGTGTTCATTAATATATTTATTATAATTTTATTATAATAAATATTAAGCGAGATAGTGTAATGGTAGCACAATAGTCTCATGATCTGTTAGTTTGGGTTCAAATCCTGATTTCGCTATTATTAAAAACAAAATAAATTAATATAATTAAATTAAATTAATTAAAATTAAATAAGGTCCTTTAGTATAGTGGTGCGTACAGCTCCCCTTCAAGAAGCTAGGATCAGTTCAAATCTGATAAGGATCATAAAAAATTATTAATTTTATCATTATATAAATAAATCCTTTTATATTGATAATCTATTTGTTTAATTATATAATATAGGCCTTATGAAAATTAGTGAGGTAATTATTCTATTATTTTAATATTTCATCTAATTAATTTAATCTAATTAGATTAAATTAATTTATTATAGAAAGATTAAAAAGGAATAATGTTCATTGGTAAGATAAGACAATTGCTAATTGTTCGGGTTAACCCCCTTAGGTGTTCAAATCACCTTTATTCCTAACAAAATATATAATAAATATATTAAAAAAATAAATTATTAAATTTATATAAATTGAGAAAAAATAAAATAATATAATAAAAAAATAAATTAAAAACAAAATAAATTAGCTAATATAGACTAGAATTGTTCAATTTGTCAGTGGGTTGGCTTAATTCAACTAATGCTAAAGAGATTGGTACCCTTTATTTAATTTTTGCTGTATTTGCTGGAATGATAGGGACTGCTTTTTCAGTATTAATAAGATTAGAATTATCCTCTCCAGGTGTTCAATTCTTACAAGGAGATCATCAATTGTTTAATGTAATTATATCAGCTCATGCATTTATCATGATATTCTTTATGGTTATGCCTGGATTGGTAGGTGGATTTGGTAATTATTTTTTACCTATCCATTGTGGAAGTCCTGATATGGCCTTTCCTCGATTAAATAATATCTCCTTTTGGTTGCTTCCACCATCACTAATTTTACTATTAATGAGTAGTTTAGTTGAAAATGGAGCAGGTACAGGGTGGACAGTTTATCCACCATTAGCTGGTATCCAATCTCACTCTGGTGGGTCTGTTGATTTAGCTATCTTCAGTTTACACCTTGCTGGGGTTTCTTCTTTATTAGGTGCTATTAATTTTATATCTACTACACTTAATATGAGAACAAATGGGATGTCACTACATAAATTACCATTATTTGTATGGTCAATTTTTGTAACAGCTGTTTTATTGTTATTAGCTCTTCCAGTTTTAGCCGGTGCAATAACAATGCTATTAACAGATAGAAACTTTAATACAAGTTTTTATGATCCAGCAGGAGGTGGTGATCCAATATTGTATCAGCATTTATTCTGGTTCTTTGGTCATCCAGAAGTTTATATCTTAATTATACCTGGTTTTGGTATAGTAAGTCACATAGTATCAACATTTTCAGGAAAACCTATCTTTGGTTATATTGGTATGGTGTATGCTATGTTCTCTATTGGTATTTTAGGTTTCTTAGTTTGGAGCCACCATATGTTCTCAGTTGGTTTAGATGTAGATACTAGAGCCTATTTTACAGCTGCTACTATGGTAATTGCTGTTCCAACTGGTATTAAAATATTTTCATGGTTAGCTACTTTATATGGAGGAAGTTTAAGATATAATACACCTTTATTATTTGTATTAGGATTCTTAGCTTTATTCACTATTGGTGGATTAACTGGTGTAGTATTAAGTAATGCTTCAATAGATATTGCTTTCCATGATACATACTATGTAGTAGCACATTTCCATTATGTCTTATCAATGGGAGCTGTATTTGCCCTTTTTGCTGGATTTTATTATTGGATTCCAAAAATAGTAGGTAAAACATACAATGATTTCCTAGGTAAAATACATTTTTGGACACTATTTATTGGTGTTAATTTAACTTTTTTCCCTCAACATTTCTTAGGTCTAGCAGGAATGCCTCGAAGAATACCAGATTATCCAGATGCATTTAGTGGATGGAATGCTGTATCAAGTTTTGGTTCTTTAATTTCTGTTGTAGCTACTGTGTTATTTGGTTATATAATTTATGATATTTTTGTTAACCAACCTACTTGCTCTAATAATCCTTGGCAAGTGGCTTCTTATTTTACAAGTGATTCTCAATTAAATAATGAGACACAACCAGTTAATACATTAGAATGGACATTAGCAAGCCCAATACCATTTCATGCATTTAAAATGTTACCAATTCAATCTTAAACAATTGATTAACAATGATATTTTTATGAGATTTATATATTTTTATTTAACCACATTTTATCCCTTATTTTATTTTAATAATATATGCTATTGGGAAGGAATAATTCTAAATAAGAGCTTTCAAATAATTAAAAATACTAAGATTCCTTTATATATCTCACTAATTCAACTATGCAAAAGGAAAATTATATTTCCAATAGGCAAAATAATTAAATTTATCTTTTTTTCTATTTTTAATTGTATTAAAACAAAATTAATAGTTGGATTATATATATTTAAATTTTTATATCTGGTTAATTTTAAAATCTTATCTAATTATTTATATCTTTTTCCCTTTGGATATCAAATTGTAGATAGATTCTCCTTTGATTCCACCTTTGAACATGAATATCTTTATTATTTATTACAAATAGATATTGATACAATGTTTATTATCATTTTTTTATTAATAAGTTTAATTACTTTAATTATAGTTAATTTAATGATTATTTTTATTTTTATGATTTGTCTATATAATTATATAATATATATATTTTATGTAATTATTAATTTAATATTACCTGTATATAATTTTAAGATTTTAATAAAATGGTGTAAAATATTTGGTTTTATCTCTATTAATATATTGAAATTTTGAAAAATTGGACTATCACCTGAAAATCTTTTATTTATTTTAAATGGTCATTTTAATAAAATATTTGAATTTTGTCTTTCAAATATTAGTTTCCAATCCTTTATGGGTAATGATGCACAAACTATTTTATTTACAAATAATGATAATTCACAACCTTCTAATTATCATCAACCTTTAATATATGAAAATTCTGATAATTATATATCAAGTGAAAATTTATTAAATAAGATAGACACAAGTGAGAGTGATATTAGTGATAATGAGATTTCAAATAATTTAGAAAATGAGGTAATAATTAATAATATAGGTAATATTAAATTTTCTGATTTTAACCAAGAATTAAATTTAGAGGAGAAATATCATTATCTTAAATATAAATTTTATAATAAAGGTATAGATCATAATATTCCTTATTTAGATTGGTTTATTAATTTATTGGATAAAACTGAAGGAAATAAAACTAACATAGATAATATAATTGAATTTAATTTAAATCAGATATTAAAAATGGAAAGAGATACTCAATTAAATAATTTAGCTTTTTTTAGAACTAAACCTTTTCTTATTAACAAATTTGATCATAGTCCCATAGCTTACCCTAATATTATACCAGTCTTTAAAGGTTTATCTATTTATGATGAATAGGATATAATAGAAGGAAAATAATAAAATATATATAATTTAATTTTTATAGTTATATATATTTATTTGGAGTAACCATCTATTTAATATTAGATCTCACTCATTATTAACTAAAGGTATTTGTCATTCAATATATTAACAATCTTTCATATTTTTTATTTTATTGATTTTTTTAGTCTTTATTTTTAAATTAAAGTCAATTTGTTTGGTTTTTTTGAAGGTTTTTTTCATTTTTATATTTCAGTTTTATCTATATCTCATATTATTAGATTATTATTTTTCAGATGATATAATTAATTATATTGCTATCAATTTATTATACGGATTTGTTTGGTTTAAGTGGTTCAGGAGGATTTGCTGGTTCATCTTTATATATTATAATTTATGATAATAAATCTGAATCAGATAAATATAGTGATTAATTTAAATCACCTCAACCTAAATTAATGGTTCTCTCACCTGAATCTTCACCTAAACTTAATAATATATATCCATTACCTAATCCTAAATATATATATCCAAGGAATAAATCATCAATTGATCATAATATATTTTAAATTGGATATATCAGATAGTATTGATAGTAATGCAACTATTTGACCTAAAATTAAAATTTTATTCCCTATTAAAGATTAAAAGAGTAAGTGTTCTTTTTATATTATAAATATAATTCAGTATCTGATTCAGAATATGAAATTGAGAATAAAGATTAAAACAAAAACAAAAACCAAACAAATTATATAATTTAAATAAAAAAAAGTATGCTAAAAATAATTAAATCTAAATTAAATATGAAAAATAATCATTCATTTATATTTCCTTTTTTATTATCTTATTTTGATCTTAATATATCTAATGATGCAGCATCTATTATTCATTACTCATCAGGTATTTTATTATTATCTTTAGTATTAATTACTTGTTTCACTAATGTTATTGGTTATTTATCTGCAATAATACTTATAAGATATTATAATATAGGAGATAAATATCAAAAATTAAATAAAATCTTAATTTATTTTGAAAACAAAAACTACTCTATTTTGGCTAATCATTGAAGGAATTCTTGGTTATATATGTCTTTGTCTTATTATCATTTTTTCTATTATAACTTTAGGTCAACCTTTCTTTAAATAATTAATTCTTTAAATTAAACCTCAATCATTAATAACTAAAGATTTATTAAAAATATATATTAATCAATTCTGGAAAGAAATTGTTATCAAAATTAGTGATAATCAACATATATTATTATTATCTAGATTACAATTGACTAATGGTGACTTTGCCACTATTGGTCATCTTCAAAAATTAAATAAAGATGATAAGGAATATTTATTAAATTATTTATTGAATATTATTGATATTAAATCTGATACATATATTTCTGAACCAATAATGTCATTAACTTTTTCTTATGGAATTAGAGAAGGATTAGCTGAAGAGAAAATAATTAAAACTGATGTTAAATTTCAAACTTATTATCATTATAATTTACCTATTAGTTTTGATCCATTAAAATATGGTAAATTATTACATCAAATTAATAATAATTATATAATACAATTAAATTCTAATAATACGGTAATAATTAATTCTAAAGATAAAATTAATAAAGTTAAATTCTTTAAAGATGGAAATTTAGTTTATGAATGGATTGAAAGATATATAAATGATTCAACCTTTATTAGAGAAATAGGGAAAAATAAATATACATATATCAATAATGAATTAAAATTATTAACTGTTGAAAAACCAAGCAAATTTATTAAACCAATAAATCAAAGTAAAGATATTAATAATAAAATAATTACTATGGATTTATAATAAACAAAACAAACAAAAAAAGAAACAAAAACAAAAAAATAAATAAATTAAAAAGAAATAAGAGAGAATAAACGTATCCCTTGTTGTCTTAAATTAAAAATTATATAATTAATTAAAACATAAATTAATAATTTACTAATATAGAATTTAATATTTCTTAATTATTAATTAAAAACAAAACAAAACAAAATTATATTTAAAAATAAAAGTAAATAAAAAAGGATAATATTCCTTGAAAAGATTTGTCAAATAAATAAAGATATAAATATTTTATCTCAATATTAGTCACCTATAAATAAAATAAACAAATTAAGGTTAAGTAAATTAATTTAGAAACAAACAAATAATAATTAAATTTATCTTCTTTTTTAAAATTAAATTAAAAAAGTAAATAGAAACAAAAAATTAAATATAAATACCCAATCTCTCATGATAACTTTATTATTGCTTATACCTATATTAGGTTCATTATTATTGCTTCCTATATCTGATAATACTATACAAGGTCAAACACAAATGAAGAAAATAGCATTAACAACTTCTCTAATTAATTTTTTTATTTCTTTATTTATATGGTATCAATTTGATTCTAATACAACTCAATATCAATTTGTATCTGAATTTAATCAATTACATTTTTGTCATTTACATTTTGGTATAGATGGAGTATCAATTTATTTTGTGTTATTAACTACTTTTGTGACACCTATTGCTTTATTATCTAATTATACTAATATAAATAAAAATCTAAAATATTTTTTAATAGCCTTTTTATTATTAGAAACTTTACAAATTTGTGCTTTTGTTTCACTAGATTTATTACTTTTCTATATCTTTTTTGAAAGTGTATTACCAATATTATTTATTATTATAGTAATATTTGGTCATGGAACAGATAGATTTAGATCTGCATTTTTATTATTTTTATATACTTTAGCTGGTAGTTTACCTATGTTACTTTCTATTTTAATTATTTTAAGTTATATAGGATCAACTGATTTTCAATTAATATCTTTAAGTGAGATAAGTTTAGAAGCTCAAAAATTATTATGGTTAGGATTTTTTATAGCTTTTGCAGTTAAAACTCCACTTTATCCATTTATAATTTGGTTACCTAAAGCTCATAGTGATTCACCTTTAGCTGGTTCCATTATATTGGCTGCTACTATTTTAAAATTAGCAACCTATGGTTATATTAGAGTATTAATACAATTTTTACCTGATGCTACTAATTATTTTAATCCTTTAATACAAACTATTGCAGTAATTACTATTATTTATGCATCATTGTCAACTATTATTCAACAAGATACTAAAAGATTAATTGCTTATAGTAGTGTTGCTCATATGGGAGTTGTAGTTTTAGGTTTATTTTCTAATACTATACAAGGTATTGAAGGAGCTATTTTATTAGCTTTAGCTCATGGATTTGTTAGTCCTGCTCTATTTATTTGTGTGGGTGGTATTATTTATGATAGAACAGGAAAAAGAATTATTAATTATATTAGAGGTTTAGCTACTTATATGCCTGTATTTACTATTTTATTCTTTGTTTTCACTTTATGTAATACAGGTATACCTTTAAGTCTAAATTTTTTAGGTGAACAATTATCTTTAATTGGTATATGGCAACAAAATCCAATTATAGCTTCATTAGGTGCTAGTGGTATTCTTTTTTCTGCTTGCTATTCTTTATTTTTATATAATAGATTATCATATGGTTCTTATTCACCTCATCTTCCTGTTCTAAAAGATATTAATAGAAGAGAATTTTATCTTTTAATTAGTTTATTAATACCAACTATTATTTTTGGTATATTACCTAATGTATTATTAAATCCTCTTCATACATCTATCTCAGCTTTACTTTATACTATTTAATTTCATATTTAATTATTATCTATAATATTTTATCACTATTTATTAACCAAATCTAAATATATTTAAAATATTTGCTATTTACCTAACTAATAAATAATTTATGATATATTTAGTTTTAATATTTAATTGACTTTATCTATTGTATATAATTAACATACCCTCTGATATTCTTTATATATAGAGAATAATTAATCAAAATTGAAACAAATATGATTCAATAGTATATAAATATAATATCCCCTTTATTTTCCAAACTATTTTATTCTTTGTTTGTTTTAATCTTCAAATTTAAATTATAATTAGTAAATTTAATCTTTAAAAATAAATAAAAAATTAATTGATTAAATTATCAATATCATATCAGTCACTAACAATAATATTTCTATTTTATTATAATCTATTTAAAAAATAAATATTACTGTTATATAATTTAAACTCTATTTTAGATTATAACTATTAAATATATAAATTCCTCAAATCTTTCTATTTAAAAAAACAAAATTAAATATTTTTTATTTATTAAAAATCAAATATTAAATCTCTTGTATCTAATATATAAAATATATGAATATCTTTTCTAATAAACCATAGCTTAGCTATATGAATTTTGGTTTTGTTTTTGTTTGTTTAATAAATTTTCTTTTTGGTTTGTGAATTTAGAATGCAAAGTCATCCTGCCTTATATTTTTTATTTGTTATTAAATTTATTAAAGGTCCATTTTTCTAGGTTAAACCTGCAGGCTTTTGATTATTTATTTTATTCTTAAATTAATTTCAATGGCACTATATTTCAAAAACATAACTATCTGAAAATTTTATTTTTAAAATAAAACAGATAGAAAGCTATCTTTTAATTCTCTTTATTAGAGTCTGCCAAATAAACAAAATAATTATCTATCAGTAGGAATATATAAGGAATAGTTTAATTGTGTTAAAATAATTATATAAAATTGCAGCACTTAACTAAACCCTGAAATTATGCTCTACTTTAAAATATAGCAGAAAATGAATAAATTTAAATTATTTAAGGGTAGTTGTGACTTATTTTTATTTTGTTTATGAATAGTTGCCTTGTCATTAAAAAATGAATAAAATTCAGTATTATCTACTACTGCAGAAGGATAGTTAATATATTATTAACTTTGTTTAAAGCCTTTTTAATCAATTATCTTTAATATTGAGTAATTAACCTATTGATTTGTAAGTCCATTACAATTAATATAGATGTTTGATATTTTCTTATCATATTTAACCTGAACTAGTATCTCTATAGCAGTATAATAATATTTGCTTCTTAAGGTAGTATTGATTATTAAATTTAAAACATCTTAGTTAAATTTTTACTCAAAAATATTAAAATAATAGAGTGTAAAAATAAAAAAATGCTCAATTTCTATAGTATAATATATAATAATTTTCCAATTATTTAAACAAACAAAAAACAAAAAAATAAATGGAAAATTAACAAAAATAT
>QMFE01048639.1:0-10208 GCA_003314665.1 Tricholoma sp. MG77 | reverse complement strand
TAGGCATTTGCAACAACAGGCCCTTGGCACAAGATGGCATAGATGCAATGACTGTCATCAAGGTGAAAAAGTTTGTAGCTAGAACCGGGGAACCAAGACATTGACCAAGTACAAGTCCTAACTTGTGCGAAACAACAGCCTCCGGAAACCAGTGGCACAGATGATGGAGGAACTCAAACGACTCCTAAGCTCCACATTTCTGCTAGGCTCATTTATACAATAGAATCATCAAACTCACAAGAAATAAGGTCAAATCACAAAAATCAAATGCACTCTCACTTTTTGGATCATTCAAACTTTGGTTACACATGACATCCATGACCATTTGAAAGATGGTTGATAAAAAGTCTTGCTCAAGCAAGGCATCGAGTTTACACCTATAGGTACATAGTCAATTGCAGGAATACATGATGGTCAATGAGTACACATGTTTCAACAATTAATTTGAGGGTGCACAACGCATCCAAACAAAATTGTTCATTGATAGTAAGGTCACCAAAGCATTCTAGTAGATCTTTGACCAACATTGGTAAACCTGATGATGGAAGGGTGGTTACAGCCTCGACTTCCAGAAGTAAGACAGGGCTGTTGTTGCTCGTCGAGGGTGTGGATCTTGAAAGAATGCGTAGATGAGGAGGTATCCAGGAGGGGAGATTCATGGGGGAAAATGTATAAGCAGGTGTAATGAGAGTCTGAAGTTGATTCTAGCCTTTTCTCAGAAGAAAGACAAAGCAATGAATAACTCTGAAAGGCATTGAAGATGAAACGGCTTATGATGAAAATGTCATGACTAACGCAATCTGGACAAGCCACTCCCCTTTGAACAATCATGCTGCTTCGAACCTCACACAGTTGGGGGGCAGAAAGGTTCAATCTAAGTTATTCATATGAACACAAAAGGACAACATCACAGATTGTAATCAGGAACTTCAGTGAAAAGTCCACCAAGACCTACAACATCATGCCTGTAAAGGCTGCGTAGGATTAGAGCATCCAATAGAACAAGAACAGCGATATACATATACAACCTAATGACTCTGGCTCTTCCGATGATTGAAAGTTTCGTCGTGCATTATCAATCCTAGGACCAATGTTAAAATGTTAATGGCCCCATGCACAATGATGAACCTCATGCTGTAGGTTAAAGATGCTCTCGTATGACCAGTACTGATCCTATAGCTAGCACATCAGGCAAATTTTGTGCACGTCCCATAGCCGATACTTTGTTGTTTTGTTTAGTCCTGGAACCCCATGCAGACGAGGCCTGGCAATGGCATGTGCTATTTTGTTGGTGAAGAGACATCTTGAAAGTGTACTAGTAATAGTACATTGTCTGATGGCCTCTTGTTAAAGGAGTCTTATGCTCTACAAGTGCTTCATCATCTCCTGAAGATGACAATCTTCCCACCCCTTGACTCAGTAGCCTGTGGTCTTGAAATTGCTTCTCAACATGCAACTTCCTATATTCTCTATTCCATAATTAGCATGGAGTCTGGGTCACAGTGCATGCTGATTGCGATGCTTGTGTGTGGACTTGGCGAGGCCACATACTTTGCTCACAACTATTAAACCCTCTGCTTGGAAATATACTACCAGGCCGTTCCTTAATGACTACCATCACTCATCAATGACTCCAAGTCATGTCGAGTTCTACTTGATGCCATGGATCTCATCTTCATACGGGAGAATTGGATGGAGTACGAAGCTTAAGGGTTGGAGTGTATTAATACCAACCTCGGAAGAAAATATCTCCACGTTCATGACATGCATTGAGACCTCTTAAGCATTATTCTCTCAAGTCAGCTTCTCATACATGTACAGAAATGGAGACTTGAATTAAATATGGTGAACAAACAACCGTATTCATACAGAGAGAGTGTTGAGCAAATACTATACCATTCATAATCAATTGTAATTGTGTGGCAGCACACAAGCTCAAGCCGCAGGCACACTATTAACATACATTCTATTAATTTCCTTGCTATATGATAGAAGAGATCAAATGCACTGTCGGTCTAACAGAATCAAAACATCTCGATGCATCACCTGTTGCATTTCAAGATGTAATGCAAAGTGCTCATCTTGACGAGCAAGATAGTTAGTTATGCCACTGAGCACCTGCTTCATCTCCTTCAATGTGCCACCCACATCCCCCAGCTTTTTAGTAACCTCTGACAGCTCTGCTGCCACTTTTGCATTGTGGAGATTTTCTGCCTTTTCCTGTCATGAGAATGCACCATTCAGTAGGGTATGTAACCTCCCAACCTCTGTAGTTCACAACAAAACAATAATGAGATGAATGTTAGCTATGGATATAGATCCAGCATACCAATATCAGGAAATTCTTGTGAAGTGCGATCACCCGGTCCTGGTCCATAATCAAATGAATCTGTAGTGGTATGGGCGATCGAAGGCGCCTGCCGGTGAGAGCAAAAGGGGGAAGTATCATTTATGGCCCAGGGAGGGGAAGAGTCAGAAATCAACATCAAGGAGGACAGCATGAGGGTTAATGTTAACATTGTAAGTTAGGTGGGATGCAACCTGTCACTACTTATCAAGGTCCTTAGATTGAAACTCAGCTAGTAGTTGAGGTTCAAGTTACATAGCCTGAGCAGGCACGACACAAAGAAACTGGAGAATCTCTGATTGTGTGCATGGTGCTTTGGCACCAACATGTACATGTACAACCATCTACATGGTACGAAAAGCCATAAATGCGATTTCAGCTCAGACAATGGTGACTTTGATTGATTGGGAATTTGTAAAGACAAAGCAATATGGATCCTTTTAGATCTGCCGACATTTTCCTGAATCACAAAGCAACAAGACAAAGCACTCACATACTTGGATCATTGATCTTCAAAAGATTCTCGGATAGGGCGCCCACGGAACTTGAAATATCGAACAAAGGAGGACTGAAAGTCAGGCTCATGGCAGGGTAATTTAAATAGAGTACTAGTCCTCTCAAGAAATCCCAAGAGCCATGTCTGCCAGGTCACTACGAGATGCCCGAGTACTGCCAAGCTTGATCTCAGTCTCTGATGATATACCTGGCTTAGTTTTCCAAATATGCTCTCAGGCCTTGCACCATGTAAATGAACCCCCTCATTCTCCTACAACAGATACAGAGAGTCATGCATCCTTGAGCTCTCAATTCTTGGATATGGCAGTGGGTATGTCTCAACTTATTGATTCCGCAATAATAATTCATCTGCTCACATGCATAGGATCAAGACAGGGGGCATTGTATTCCCTATTAAATGACTACTTTGTCTGTAGAGCTGAAAGGGTCGAACTTAGAACTAAGGAGCTGATTTCTGAACTGAAGGATGTTTATAGTACACTCCAGCATATCACAGAGACACTCTCCAATTGTAAGGCTGTGGTCGTCATTCCCCAGTCTGATCCCAAAATAGAAGCATATTTCAATGGCGAGGAAGAGTGGCTTAGATCCATTATTCAGCGTTTGACAACCATTTGTCAAGTCTTGTTTATTTGCTGAATGTGTTCTCCTGACACTGTCTTTTCAATAGGCAGATTGAATCATGGTCATATATCGCAATTGTATGTTTTTATGTAGTGCAACATATCTTATGTACTACTGCTGAGCCATTTAGCTGTGTTGAAAACTCTTCGATGCCTGCAAACTTAGTATTATAGCAATGGTTTGATGGAAGAAGTGACAAGCAAACAGACTTTATTTTGAGATAAAGGCAGATGGCAGAGATTATGGTCAAGGATAATTCTATGAAAGAAAGGCATAAGCACCTGCCTAAGTGTCGACAACGTGTCATTGAGTCATGCTTGGTGTTTGACTGAACACTGGACAACCATTGAGTGGTTAAAACTTAATGTTGGATCAATGGCAACGGCACGAGTTACAGTTACATATCCCATGTGCATTGTGATAGATTGTGATCTCGCCAGCACATGGTATAGGCACCGTAAATCATCTGACAGGAGGGCCTGGCCAGACATGTGAAGATTTCCTCCGAGTCGACAATGCATATGAATACAGTGAACTGTGGCATAATCCCTCATTTAACTAGTAGTAGTACAGAAGCCTGCAGTCTTGCAGTGCAACAGGTACCAATCAGTGTGATTCTGTGAAGTCAGACTCATGTTTGACTTCAGGTAACTCTGATCTACTGATGAGGTAGATACAGTTCCACATTGTGAACATTTGTTCCTTTCTTCCATACCCTTATAGACAAGTCATCAAAGTAGCTTGGCCAACTACCCGTCGCACCAAACACCCACAGTGGATTCCATACTTATTAATCTATGCAATGATGTTTGCCACCGGATGCAAATCTACTTTTTATGCTTGTCCACATAACATCTCTAGACGCTGCCATGACCTATGCGGGAATGCAAGGGTCTAGTGCATGCGATTGCATCATAATTTTTATATGGTGTCTTTTGGTTTGATTCAAGGTCTCAGACCTCAGCTTGCAGCATCACACTAGCTAATGATCATGAATTTGCAATCTTGCTGCAACTTGATGTTTCTCATGCTCATGGCCGAATTCTTGCATTGATATATGTACATGTTTGCTTCAATCTGCAGTTTCTCGACATATCCATGCTTGCACATTTCATTTGCTTGAGCATGGATTCCAGGATTACAAAGCTGGGCCTACTTCAACTGAAATGCTCGGGAATGACATGTGCTTACCTGTCGTTCGAGAAAATGTGTTGTCAATTGGATAGCATGGTATGTATACATCGTTTATTGGTATGGAGGAGGCTGAGCATTTTAACCTTGACATTTCGCAGTCTGGTTTCTATCTGAGGTTATTCTTTTTCAGGCACCCGAAAAGGCCTTTGTGGGACTACAGCCATTCCCATCACCTACAATACTGCACCTGGTCTCCCCAATTATAATGATGTAGACTCAGCATCTTTCATGAACATCTCTCTAGACCTAGCATCCTGGTCCCTGGAAATCTAGCCTTTAGTGATCTAGACTAAGTGTCATCAACAATGGGCCTAGCATCATTCATATGGCCCATTCCTCTGCTGTTCTTCCTTTCCATGGAGATGTCTGCATACTGACATTTCATCGGGTGTTTCTATCTGAGCATCTTATAGATTCAATACCTCCTGGAATTGTGTCGTTTCCAAAATCAACTGATCTTTGCCTTGTGGCATCATTACAATTCTGGTGGAATTTACGTGTACATATTAGTACCTGTGTTCTCACTGGATAATGATCATGATATATGTTGTTTGTTCTAAGAACCACACCATGCATTTTTATTCAGACTCAAGTACATACATAATATCCCTTGTCACCTACACCATCATTGCTTACCGTGAATGCAGCCAGGCTGAGTTTGATCTCTCTCTCAGTTACAATAGAATCTGAAACCAGCATCTTGAACATGCTCCCATTATTGCAAATATGGAGTGCTAGTGGTGATGTTGTATTCCACTTGAAGTCGAGGAATAACATAGTCTGAAGTCTGCACTGCAGGTGGAAGCTGGCTTGTGAGAGAATGGTGGAGTAGGGAGCACCACTCTACGCCAGAGGTTAATACTCCAAAAGCCTCTTGTTTGGACAGAGAGATGTAACCTATCACAACATTATTACATTCTCAAGGAGTTTTGATGTGTCCAGCTGCAACCCTGAACTCCCAGCATTCTCCAACAATGGAGCTATTTTCCAGACCGTCATCCAACCAATCACAAGCTTTGAGTGATTTTTGAGCCATTCCATCATGATCGATCGCTCTAAGATGATGTTTTGGTGATGTGAGTTTGGGGAGGATGGTTTCCCCACCACTATGGCGGTCTGCCAGATAGCGGGCTCCAAGCTATTGACCCGACTTGCTATTGCTGAGAAACATGAAAGTTGATGGATGTTCCTGGGTTGATTACAAAGTCAGTCAATATGTTGAAGTGCATGTAGTTGACATCTGCCTATTCCGATTACATAAAGTGCCACCCTGCAGTAACTATCAGTCTGCTGATCGGCGTCAACACTTAGTGGAGCAACCCCGATGTTTCCAACAGGAGTCTGGTGGGCACACTTAATAGGTTGCTTTCAATCTAGAATATGATATCATTATCTACAGGTCGACTCGCCTTTCACCTGGAGTGCTTCACCCAATCATTCCGAGCAAACCTTTGAGGATTACAAATGCGTCACTTGGAGGAGACTCAGATATTGTCAATACTGATGGACAATCCACTCTACAATTTTCTTATAGGACTGTCCAGTTTGCTAGCTGCATCGATGATGATGGTGCTCTTTGCGCTGATGATGACTTGTCAACAGCAGTTCTGTGTTCCCTGCATCCCAACAAGGTATGCATGGATATCTGCAACTGGTTTCTATGAACTGATCTAAGGCACATTCAGGTAGAGCAAACTCACATAGATATTGTCCTCCAGAGTGACGAGGAGTATGTATTTGAAGTTTTGGGAGAAAAGTGTGTTCTATGACTTCCGTGTTCTTTACAGGCTTTGACCCTCGACAGTGTTATCTTTCTATCCAGAAATTATGTTGCTATGGCTGAATTCATCAACCATAACTCAGAGGCAAAGATGTTCAGAGTTCAAGCTGGAGAGTCAACACTAGAATCATCACTCTCATCTGAGGGCACTGAGCAGGGCACTGAGAGCATTGAGGAGAGCATTGAGGGGTTTCCTTTGATCAATGGTATCAGGGTCTCACATCAGCCTTCCAAGGTACTAGTCAAGTTTCTGACCCCGATCCCGATCCTGATTATCCGGGCTGCTTCTCCTCAATCTCCTGTCCAGTTGTATAACATCATTGGATTTGTTGAAACCGAGGAAATTCTACAAAAGCTATGCATTTGGGATGTAGTCAAAGGCAATGGACCAACAGTCAATGAAGGCAGTCAGGTGTTAGCTCATTACCGTTGCACGGTAGTTGAGACAGGTTTCATACTTGACAAGAGTGCAGCAGCTGACAGTGATATAGTGTGTTTTTTTCTCCATCATGTTTCTGTTCATAGGTCATATTTCTCTAGATAAGTTTTGTAGTTGGTTCAGCAGATCCACCAAGTATGTATCTTCATCTCTTACAATCATCCACTTCATTTTTACATCAGAAATCTGGGACGTGGCGATCCCCGGCATGCAGGCCAGTGGGGAAAGAATGATTTTAATTCCCACTTCTTCCATTACCATCAACAACTTTGCAAAAGATGCTATTCCCATTGGCTTGACAATCCATATTCATGAGTATATTGTATGCCTTATCCCTATTTTTTATGTATCGCAACTCCACAGGTTGCAAAGTTTATGGAATACTTGACTTGTGAGAGCAGTTGTAAGCCTGCACACACAGACTCACGACATCGCGAACACCACAAACATGTCATGTGCTGACGAACAAGTAACACGTGACACGAAAAAGTTGACGAACAAGTGTCACATGCCGATGAACAGTTTCCACGTGCCAACGAACAACCACACCTGCACCCATGCGGCCTGCCAATGCGGCCCTTCCCATCTTTGGTAACCACATGCAACCATCAGCAGAATAACTGATGATGCGTTACACGGCCCGCTTGACGCGACCCCCTCTTTCTTTCTTTGGTATGCCCGATGCGGACCTTGACTCACATGGGTCGCTATGATATATATCTTTACTTATTTTTATCCGTTCCCTTCATTCCCACTTCTGTGCAATGAAGGTATAGTACCCTATTGCTCCCCTACTTGTAGTAACTTATCATTCCCACTTCCGTGCAATGAAGATAACTTGATCCTGTCACACCTGTCCACCTTAGTGTAGGCTACCTAACCAGGCAGCCTTCCAAGCGGTTGCATCCCATATATCTCTTATATCCTTGGTGTTGTCTCGGAATCGATCTTGGTCTAGGTGGCTTTCAAGTTCTGTGCTATGTAGTCTTCCCAGATAATGGCCAAGTTCCTGTTGCAGGTATTCACGAGTTGGAACATCGACCTCCACTGCCCCTCGCCACCTCTTCCTGCATAACAAACGCCCACAGGGCTCGTTGCTAGAGGGGTCCTGATTGGTACAGCAATCTGGGTAGGGCTCATTGGCATTGTACATGTAAAAACATTTCGGGCAGCAGATGAAGGATTTGTATGTGGGTTCCAACTCCATATGATTAAGGATTGTCCGAATGTCATGAGGTACTCCATTAATGATAGAATGCTCTTCCAGCATGGTTGAAGTTGCCATCGATAAGCTAAGGAGAAGTCAAAGTGCAGACAGTATGAATGAGCAATGGTCCATTGAAACATGGCAAAACATATGCAGGACTGCCATTAGAAGATAAGACAGAATGGTGATTGGGTGGCTTTGAGCAGAAGGGCGTGAAAGGTAACGACCTGGAGATATCGACAGGGTTATACATAGGACCTAGGTATGTATTTCTCACATACCTGTATCAATGGAACCAGCTCCGGCCACCCTGTGTATGGTATGCTGTAGCTCCCATTCATCCCACTTGATACAAGAAATCGCTGAGAGCTCCTGCTCAGTACGAGTCAGAAGGATGCGAACTAGAAGACGGGAAGTCATGCTGTGTTTCTTGATCTTTTGCAAATAATTGCGGGTCCCCAATAACCATTCTTTGTACCCCATAATGATCTGGTTAGGCCTCGCATCGAGTTTTAATTCAAGACTAGGCTTGCAATCCATAGGGTATGCAAGGTATGGAATTGAAGACGCTGATGGATGAATTACAAAGATGAGGGGATCCAATTGAAGTTGCTCCAGGAGGTCTTTCACTTGAATATCAGCGAACTTTGTCTGGATCTGTCGTAATTTCTGATAAGAAGGATCGATTTGGCAGTGCATAAATCTGGATTTAATTTTATGGGGACGTTTCGAAGAAGCCATAGGGACAGAATCGGTTAGAGCAACCAGCATTTGCACATCATTCTGAGGGGCTTTCACAGAATTGGATATGCCTGGCAGCGGGAACAATGAAAAAAGATCAGGCACAGAGGGATATGATATCTTTGGCACAGTAAGATCATCTGGTGTGTCCTGAGCCAAGCAGATAGATGCAGCACTGGACTGTAAAGTTCATGCATGATGAGCTTTCCATTGAGTCATACCAAGATAATTTCCCTTCACAAATGCCCCAGTGCTGCGATCAATGGCCACCAATTGTATGCATTCATGGCATTTGCAAAATTTCTGAACCTGTGCGACAGCTTGCTTGTGATGGCCTCGAATGACACCATGGTGAAGGTTCAGAGGCATCTTCGCTACTGCAAGTACAACCATTAGGGTTTCACTGTGTGTAGGGGATGTAGATACTCACAAGAAGTGCAAGTCCAATATCCCCCTCTGCAGTTGATAAGCACGTAGCACAGAAATATCCTAACTCAGAACATCGTGTTTTGCATTTGATGAGGTGCCTTGCACAATGCACAGGTTTTAATAAATATCGGCAGTATTTGTTCACAAGAGACACTATGCAATATGATGTTTGTAGGGGGTACAGAATCCAGGTTACACAGAGATACATATTTAAAGAGAGTGGGTGTCAGTTATGCCATCTAGCTACTGATTGTGAAGGGCCAGCCGAGGGAAGATGTGAAGCTTCAGAAGAGCCTGCCATCCCTGGAGTCAAATTTGGATTGGGCAAGGAGGGGTGATTATGGGGCAATGGAAGGGATGAGCAATTTTTGATGTGTGCAAACCAGGCTGCGATACTGGGTAACAGTTATCATCTGATGGAGACTGAAATTAGCTTGACTTACTACATCAATTTTGGTGAGAAAGATAAATCCAAAGGCGGCTCATGTCCAAGCTGATCTTGCTCATCCTCATCCAGGGTGGTAAGCCAGACTGGGTCATAGAAATTCTTCAGAAGCCCTGGGACTGGTTTATCATTCTTCTTGGGATGTGTAGATTGGATTCTGCAATGTGGAAATTGACCTGCAAGTGGTCTATCATGGGCGGAAAATCTGGTAGACATGTGAAGGGCATCCAAAATTCTGAACCACATGGTGACTGCTGGGTTTTGCCACTTTAGGTTAGTGATAGCATAACGAGCTTGTCCACCTTTGTGTGCAGATTCATCACCACTCATAACTTCTAGAGGCATGATATCCAACCATCTACTGAAGCATTGCATGCCTTCATCCCAGTTATAATATTGGGTGACAGCCTTCTGTTGATGACAAAGCTAGACATTAGTAGTTAAAATGAGCTTGTAATACTCAAGAGAACAAGTTACATACAGAGT
>QMFE01048517.1:0-13877 GCA_003314665.1 Tricholoma sp. MG77 | reverse complement strand
GGATGTTTTGAATAAGTCGGTAAGCTATGCCAGCATTATCAACATGGATGAACATTTTGCTCAACCTCAAGCTGACTAGCAAATAGGCCAGACTGCGATGGCTGAACAAGCTTCTCTTACCCATGTGCTTGAGTCTCTGGTCAACGACAGTGACACACTGAAGCACGATAATGCAGAATTGCAAAACCTACTCGCAGAATCCCGTGAAGAGACGTATCGTTTACAACAAGAAGTAGCGGAACATCGAGCAAGTCTACCATCACGAGCAGGCGGTCGGTGTTAGTATTTTCTGACTCAGTGTTTTTACTTACCATCTTAAAGCCGGCACTCCTCATCTACGACCGCACACATTTTCAGGTAGTGCTCCCTCATCGTTATTGAATGAGCATACGGTAAGGCGTATTTTGTTCTTTTTTCCTGCTTTTTGCGTATTTGTTATCCCTAGCTGCGCACGTCTAGTCCCCGCAGCTCAAGCATGGATCAACGATCTCGTCGTTCTTTTGTAAGTTTTTGATAGTTGCGATATATCCAACATTCTAATTACGATCCTTTGAGGAACCGTTAACTCCGGAAACAAGTGAACGTCCTCTGTCTCCAACCGATTCATTGGTGCCTCCAGATATAAAGTGGACATCATTCAATCAGCCCCAACCCCGATATCCATCCTCCCACATCAGTATCGAAATCGAGGGATCCGTCGACAATGATGATCGCTTGTCAGCATCTCCAGATAAGGCCAATGCTCACCAGACATTATCTCTTCTCTCCCGCTCACGTGGTGTGCAAACTGAGGACTGGTCTGGCTTGGGCTCTTTATACCCTATGCAATCATACTCCTCTCCACATGACCCTCGATCTGAGTCTTCGTCGTTCTCCGACTCCCCGTCATCTAATCTATCTATTTTGCTGGAGCGTGTGACAACTTTTTACAGCCGGCTAATGCAGGCAGACGCGCTCACCCTCACAAACCGCCTAAAGCGACAGCACCTCAAAGGAGCTGATATTGGACATCTGTCCCGGAGTACCGTCAGCAACATCCTTTCTGAGATAGTTGGCCTACGAACACAGTTCCGATTCCTATTGGAGGACGATAGGATAGTCACGCCTTGTACACGCAAGGACTTCCGCATGTTCTTCAAGTTGTTCAAAGACATTTTTACAGAGATGGGTGAAATGCGTGTGACCCTCAACGATGTCATACTTGACCCTGCAATTGCTCCGCGGGTCAGTGAACTAGCTTTACATCCCAGCAAGGCAGAGGCTGAAAGAAAGGAGAAAGAGCACGACAACTTGGGTTCAACCGCCACTAGTGGTTGGATGGCTCCAATATCTAAACTGTTCCAAACAAGAGGAGATAATTCTGGAGAGTTAGGCATGGTTCGCTCTGCGAGCGCTCAAGGGAGGACGCGCGCACCGACCAGATTCGTCCCCAAGTTGGGACCTGCGCTTTCAGCTTCAGCGACAACTGTCAATGTCGAGTTCTCGGGGACTGGAGTTGGCCGACCAACGACTAGTACTGTCGCTTCCCAGGTGTCCCATGACACGGGTGGGACCTCCAAGATCGCGTCAACTTCCAAGGGCGTCTCCCCTGGTGTAATGGACATATTTGCGGGGGCACCTGCTGATCCATGGGTTGTCCTCCCGAAGGGTCCTCGCAGAGTACACTCCTTTGTGCGACCAGCAGACACACTCAGCTCCCCTAGGCCAACACATAGGGGTAATGGAACCATACTCTCTCGTGAGGTAGATGCCGTGATTGATGGCGAGGGACCGCAACAACACGAAGAGGAATCTGATGATGTAGCACCTCTCCTTCAGCGTACGCTGCGGCATCGTGGACTATCTGATTCATCCATCCACTCAACGTTTAAGAGCCATGCTGATGAATTGTGGTCTCCTGTATCAGGTACAGTGACCAATGGCAAGATCTCACCCCGACAACCACGTACTTCTGTCTTTCGAGCTCTCAGCAAGACGGTCCAGAGCCTTCGCATAACTACAGGCACAGCATCGGGAACGGATTCTAGCAGAACTACACCTTCCCTCTCGCCACACAAACCATCTCATTCTAAATCCCAACCCCGGGTACCGAGTCCAGGCCCCCTACATAACTTGCTCCCAGTTTTGTCGTCCTGGGCGGCTGCTGGGGCTTCCCTTGATCCTAGTGTTGGGGATGATCCATTCCTACCGGATAGTTTCAGGGACCAACCCTCGCTTTTGCAGAGGACGCGCCGGCTTGACGCCGGGTCACACCATCACGAATTTTTCTAGCACGCATACATAATATTTATAATATCATAAGCTCAATGCAATGGATCTTTGCTTTGTACACTTTTCCTTCTCGAACTGCGTTTCTTGGGACGAATTATTAAGAATTTTACTATAAGTCGTCCCTGTTCTCACTGGTGTCCTGGCAGAACCCAGAGACAGTTATCATGTCAGAATTAACCTTCTTTGGCAAATGTCTGGATTCCTTTTTCCAGAGTTCAATCAACAGGAAGACACGTGTATCCCCGTGAAGTGGATGTACATAACTTTCCTCCAAGGGATGGTCACTGGCAGGTTTTGCTACCCATTGCCAGTGCACAGAGTTGCAACCTATCCTTGAATAATCTGTGTTCATAGTACCGCTTACAGTTGGTTTTACATAAATATCTATGTCTTCTATGTTTCTGCCTTGCAGTTACTGACAACTTGTGACTTTCAAGTTCCCATATATGACATTGCCTCAAAACACATGCTAACAGTGATATAACTTGAAGGTAATACATCAATGCATCATCGATACCACCGAGCTCGACCTTTGCTACATAAACCTATGATGTTCCCAGGCCAGGTAAAATGGCCCGTGATCCGGTTCACATACTGCTTTAAACCAGTGACCGTGAGCCTAGTACTTGGCAGAATATCTTTCGAGTATCTTTTTCAGCTCCCATCGTACGCATGCTTATTTTCTCGCCCGGACAACGAGAATAGCATAGCCAGTCCACCGTTCTCATCATGGATGCTGGACCGAGCGTTCACCCCTGGGCTGCGAAATTGAACTGGAAATCTGAGCTTTCCAACATCACTCTCGGTAAAGTTGCCCCCCACCCCCGTTGTTCCCGTAATCATCTCATGCTGATACCTTACGCCCAGCTAACGTCCTTTCTGGTAACACCTGTACTCCGATCAGGTACAAGTGGCGCTCATTATTACATTGCATCGTGTAATGTCCTAATGGCAAATCATTCTTTTTGCCAATAGTTTGGAGGACTTTGAGAAATATCTTACATACCATGTTTGTCTGAATTCTTTCCGTGATACCCTAACTATAAAACTCACAGTGTATATAGGAACACTCGATAGAAACACTCCAGTTTCTGGTATGGTTCCAGGTGACTTGAATTAGCACTCACACTTCCCGTTAACGTGCGACTGAGCATACAAATACGGTGTTAGGATTACCGGGAACGCTTTCCCAAGCTCCATCGAGAGAAGCATGATCTCGTCTTTGGGACGCCCTGTCATGCGGAAATCGAACGACGTGCTACAGAGAGTATTACAAAGACGGAGGCAATGGAATTCATCCGAAAGTATCCCGTGGCTGCCACCGTGACAATGGCCGATACTGGCTCACGTGTGCCCACTTCGCCCACTTTGCCCACTTCGCCACGCACCGCCGATGAGGATCCTCTGAGAATAGCATGTTCACGGGTGGTTGCTACTTTTCTCAGTCCAAATGCCACGAAGGAACTGCCGGTTGATGCAATAGTACGAGATACTGTTATTCGTTCTTTGGCGTATGACTGCCATCCTGATGTCGTGAGTCGTATAATATAATCGTGCATTTTCCTGGTATTCATGTTATCACTCCAGTTTGTGCCTGTTTATGAAGAGGTTTACAACCTCCTGGAAAGGCATAGTCTCCCCGCATTCCTAGCAGTAGCAAGCTCAAACGCAACTAGAGCAGTTCAGATATGCGGGTGCGGTACCCTATCTTCGCTTGGCTGGTTGATGCTCAGTATTGGTTATAATTAGGTATTGCGTTGGCTACTCTGCGCTTATTATTGGATTTACTATTACCGTCCTATTAATCATGTTATTACCGACTCCTCCAGAAGCTAACCGTTGTTGGAGACTTCTAACTGTCTTTCTTTTCTCGTTCGGGATCATGCAGTGTTACTTCGCTTGGAGAGGGTACATATTCTACAGCATATATCGTGTATTCTTTTACTTATTTCCGCACTCAACAGGTTTTGTGGTGTACTGTGGTTCCGAGGAGTTAAACAGCTGACAGAGTGGGAAATGCAAGAAATGAGCGAAGACACGAGGACCTTTATAGGCAATATAGTGGGACCTCGAGCAGTGCACCCAAACAAAATGCACAATAAACCCGATGGTAGTCAAAAGACCGAAACACAAAGGCCTTCTGGCAATGAGGTCAAACAGGGTTCCCATACGTCGCTCACTGCAGTTTCCCCGGGCAGCACAGTCAAAGACATGGTTACCATTGCACCCTTCATGAAATTGGAGCCTAATGACACTCTTCCTTCGCACGTTATTGCGACGAGGCATACCCTCAGAGGACCATTTGGGCCGGTGGCTACGGTGGTAGATCCGAGGATTAAGACAGTTCAACGTAAGGTGTTTGTTGAGATGCTGATGTTTGGGCTTTTCGTTTTGCTGGTGGGTTTACTACATCTTTGTGCGTTCAAGTAATTGGAGGTAAAAATTGTTTTTAGATCTCCTCGGCAATTATTTTATCAATTCCTGGGCGTCGGGGTCGAGATGGATAGAATACTAATAAACATTCGTTGTAAGATTAAGTTATTGATGTGTGTTGTGCAAACTTGTCACTCTTTAATCCATCTGGTGCTTGTCTCCATCTGCTCTTATGTCCCGATCGTGGCTGGCCCATTGAGTTTCTCTTATGCTCAATACCACAGCCAGTGAATTCAGGCCCGATGCCTCCACATCCCATAACGCCGAAGATCTCCAGCCCAACGAGACCATCAACAAACGCCAGCGTGCTGCGCCACCACCAGTCTTATCGGCTTCCGTTAAACTGCCACCGAAATTCAACAACGCTCGATGGAGGCATAGCAGTAGGGGAAGAGGTCCTGACGGCGGGTTCGGACAACAAGGTATTGGCTCCTCGCATAGCGGCTGGACTCAACAAGTGGGTCGCGGAAACGGACCCTGGCGAGGTACATTCAGTGCGCGCGGGAGTCGCCACGGCCGTGGTGCAAGCAGCTCTCCGGCTTGGAGACATCCGCTAGCATCCTTCCGTACTGGGAGCCCACAAACCAGCAATGTTGTAGTCCCAGGGAAGCCTCCAGGCCTCAAACAAGATCAGCCCGACAAAACTTCAGTTTCACTTCCTAATCCTCTACTACGTTCTATGCTTCCCGTGACAACACCGCCCATGACAAAGCCACTTACTATCAAACACTACTCCCATCCTCTGCCGCCTGTTTCATCGCCGCCTGTAACGAACTGCCTGCCGGCATCCCATTCGACTCACCAGTCCATTCCGAATTGCCATGCATATTCACATGCGCACCAGGAATCTGTGCAGCCTTCTGAACCACCCGAGCTAGTTCTACCGTTGACACGAAAGCGCTCTGCCTCGCCGCCGACGATACTGGTTCGAGGCTCTACACCACCGCTGAAGCGCAGAAAGCTTGATCGCTCTCCTGTGCCTTCCACTGTTGTGAAGGCTGAAGACGTTGAGCTCGTCTCGCCACTCGATTTCCATTCTCATTCTCCTGCAACACCGGAAATCATCAAAGTTGAAAAGCGAACTCCGTCACCTCCGCCCCGTCGTCTGGTTACAGAATCCTGTAGTTTCTTCCCTCTCCCTGAGGATTGTCGGAAGTCGATCTTGCAATACAGGAAGAACCGACAAGCGTTTTTCACCAGAGAGTATAATGTTCTTAAATGTCTTGGATTGAAAAGAACGAAAGTCATCTTCAGGTTCGCATGTTCTCCCTTCCGCTCGTTCAGACACTTAGTGTCGCTAGGGATGACGGTATGGTTATCGAATGGATAAGCAACATACCAGTATGGTCCGATACGCTACGTCCTGAACCGTCGAATCTCTCGTCAGTGATTGACGAAGCGCTGCAAGCAAACAGCACAAGCCTTTCCAACAAGCGGAAATCTGCAACTCCTCCCCGAAGATCAAGCACTCGCAGCGTCGAGAGCCATGTCGTCGTAGCTGAAGACCCTTCTTCCTCTCGACAGGCCACTTGGTCTGTTGAGCCCAAATCTCCGCCTCAGTCAGGATCAAAGGAGCCAAGGAAAAACCCCACATTTTCAACATCACCGATCCCCTTACCCCGACGACGGCTATTTCCTCCGCCGCGATTATCACAGGTGACGGCCAGTGATGGAAATGTTCGCTGCGGTAACGATGATCACGGAATACAACTACGATTAATACAGGACAATGCTACTATTATCCACGCGGACAACAACCGTGCTACGTCACCATCTACATCCAATATGGCCACAACCCCAATTAAGACAACTGTGACCACTTCGAATGTTGGAGTCTGGTCTGCCGAAGAACTAGGCGGGGTTGAGCCAATGGCTGTCGATTATCTGCAAAGGTTTGAAATAAGTTCCTTCTGTCAGTATTGGTTTCAACTATAAGCTGGGACAGGTACCTTCGAGCATTTGATGCTGACCGTTCTGCACTTCAGAACGCCTATTCAACAGACGCGCTCTTTTCTTACAGGATGACATTGGTGTCTCCGATGACATCTCAGTCTTCAAGCTTCATTAGCTATCGCCTCCCCCAAGTTGCATCCTCGTTATCCACCGTGTTGCCGTTATACAAATTCTGTGTGCGCGATGGGGCGGGTGAGGTGCATTACAATGCGGTGTCACTGGATGGTCGGGCGGGTGGTGGGATTTTGTTGACTGTGCATGGAGCACTGGGGCGTCCAGATGCGAGTGTCGAGCTTTCTGGGAGCCGCGAGTATGATCATTTGGTAGCGGTGGATCAAAGTTTTGTTTTGCATCGGAATAGGCTATGGGATAGGAACGGCGATACCAGGAAGGAACAGGGAATTCAAGATACGGATGGAATGGAAGGAAAGGACATACGGTCACCGTGGCCTTTAGTTGCTGTCTCTCATCATATGATCGTGAGGGATCTCGATGTGAGGAGCGGGAGGATCAAGTACCCGCTACCTATCACCTCGTCATCTGAGCAGTTTTCTTGGTTGGCATAGGAAGGTTAGCAACGGTTTCGGTTTCCTGCAGTTTATGATCACGGTAATTGGACAGACTCGGGATTGGATGGCAGGTTTGTATTATATGGGCCAAGATACTTATTTGTATTTTTACTTTTATGTGATAGTACTATAACACTTGCACGTCGACCTTGACTCCTGGACAGTTGCGAATCTACGATGTCCAAGTTTTTCGCCATGTCTCGGTCCATTCTTCGTTGCTGTCAATCGCTGCGCACGGGCCGCGTGGACTCTTCAGGTCTAGGCATATCTCACTAACCCAGTAGATGAGCCTGACTGGTCGCCTGATATTGATGCTAAATGCCACTACTACATACATGCCTGGGTGATCCAGGAGATCTACATGTCACAATATGAGTGCGATCACCCGCTACGTACTATATGCCACGGGAGAAAATGGACAGGAGCGTGAGATGTTGGGGTCGTGTGCGAGTTAAACGTGAAACGCTGTTAAGCGGTTTGATTTGTTGCTGTGGATATGGTATTTGTTACATATTACAAGCTTGGCATCTGTATTGTCAAGTCTGTATTACTGAATGGCAAAGACCAAAATATTGGTTCTTATTAGGTACATCGTAAGACAAGAGTTGAGTAGTACAGTTTGAGTACAAATAGGTACCACAAAGATGCGAATAATTTTAGATGGGGTGTAGTTACAAAGGCTGGGGTAGAGGGGTCATAAGGGCCTAGGCCAGGGGTAGCAGAAACGGTATAAATGCTGCAAGAATTATATCAGACACGTAGTTGTCAGTGAAAGCACATGGGAAATAACGAAAGAAGGCACGACAACAAGACAGACAGGACACACGGGACGAAAGTGTGTGAAACTAGATTTGGGAAACACTGTTCAAGAGGCCGGCACGGCCAGCGGCACCCATTCCCATTCCGCCTTCTCCAGATTCGCTCTGGACAACGGCGCCAATATTGGAGCCAGATGCCTGACTGGCCATTTGACCGACGACATCACTTTGTAGTTGCATTGGCACGAATATGACCTTGCTGCCAGCCGATTTGGCCATAGTTTGCACTGCGGAAAGCAAAATCAATCACACATACGGTGTTTACACGATGTAAATATAACTCACGGGCTTCGAGTTGCCGAATCTGCATAGCAGCCGGTGATGCAAGGATGTCAGCTGCCTGGCGCATAAGTCTCGCGGAGTCGACCTCAGCACGCGCTGCAATGACCTTCGACTCTCCGATGCGCTTCTGTTGAGCA
Source organism: Tricholoma sp. MG77 (assembly GCA_003314665.1). Lineage (NCBI taxonomy): Eukaryota > Fungi > Basidiomycota > Agaricomycetes > Agaricales > Tricholomataceae > Tricholoma > Tricholoma sp. MG77. The sequence goes on along the minus strand of QMFE01048517.1, from coordinate 5,414 downwards.
GCTGACGAGAGGGAGGCCGAGACCTCGGGGCTGAAAATGATATCCTTGATGAGGATGCCCTCAATGGCCACGCCCCACTTATCGGCGACATCGCCGACAATTTCGGCAATCTCGAATGCGATAGCCTCACGCTCTGTTACGACGCTTTGGACAGCGCGTGCCCCAACTACATGGCGAAGTGTGGTCTGTGCACGTTCGACGAGTGCTTGGCGGAGGTCTGTGATGCCGAACGCAGCACGATAAGGATTGCAGATTTGGAAGTAAATGACGGAGTCGCTATTATCGAGAATAAGTTACAGAAATCTGTACTGCAATGTAAAACATGAACGTACATTTCGACGTTGACATTGTCACGAGTACTGCATCGAGAACAATTTAAGAGATGAGTTGTACAGGTAAGTGAATACATACATGACAGTTTGTCGTCCGATTGGACTTATTTGAATTTTGACATCGACAATACGCAAGGACTCTGTGCAAACGTTGACTTGGACGAGGCCGGGATCAACAGACTTGTAAAACTGTCCAAAGCGGGACACAAGACCCACGGAACCTTGTGAGACAGTGATGTCAGATGCAGACTCGGTTGGTCATGAGAATAAAAGGACCTTGATGTACGTTGCGGAATGGATTAGGGCAGGGGCAGCAAGGAATAGCGCCCAAGAACCCAACACATTCACCCAAGCCTTGCAAGAGAGAACCATAGACCCCATGCGTAACTTCTCCAGTTCCAAGGTCTTGGGCGTAAGAAGGCTGTAACTTTGTTAAGCAATGATGAAACGCCACAAACATGCAACATACCTGCATCTCACTTCGCTTCAGAGGTTGGACGTTGATCATCTTCGATTCCCCTACCCTCCTTGGACCTGCTGGAACTTCTTCGGTAACTGATTGAAGAGAGATTAGGAGTGGGGGATGGGGGATCGAACCACTGGCAGTAATGACATACCGTGAGCAGCATGATGGTCTACCACATTTCCACGAGACGATGAAGAGGAGGTCGGCGAGGATGCGCGAGCCTTGGTGTCGATACCGTTGTGGGCCATCTTCCAAGGTATTAGGGGAGTGAGAAGGGCGGAACGTTGCCACTCTCGTCTTTTTATAAACCAAAACAAAGCATCCACACTGCGCAGCAGACGACGAAATTGGAAATATCATTGGAAGCCCGCCACGGCAATCATATCCTATCTCCGCGAAGTACTATTCGCCGTACCTTTGCACAGCTCTGCAGTGCCTTGAGCTGTCAAATATAGTCGCCTTTCTTGTATGTAGCAACGGAATATCTCTCACAATCATACATATATAGGACAGTTTTCCACCATTACATATTTGCCCGGAGATAACAATCATCACCTTCTGGGAAATTTCGATGATAGCGGTGCGCATCAGGGAGAAGCGCCGCCTATATTAGAATTTCCTCCGCAGTTGACTCCAGGCAGCACCGCCAGCCTGAGACACATGCCAAAGCTCAATGTTATGAGAGCATGACGCTCGTACATTTCAGCTCTAGTACAAGCTGTGGAGCCAGATCCGAGCCGACTGATTGTTTCCAAATAACACTCAGTGCCGCCTGAACTATTCAAATGTCGTAGTCATGGGCACTCCAAGTTGTGCAGCTTTCAGAACATGAATGAATTTATGGAAGTGATAAACTTCTAGTCAAGCTCAGGCTGAAGCCCGGTGAGACAGCGTGAAGTCGTCATTTGCTTTGATTTCAATCCAATGGATTGAGATAAATGGGTTGCGAATAGCCAGTCGGAGGAGCGGGAGGTCGAGCTGAGTCATGTATTTACACCCTCGAATTATACAAACTGATTCGGACTATTTCAGATTAAGTACGACGTGCATAGACGTGGTTTAATATATATAAAACGTAATCATTGAAATTTGAGAATCAGGACACAATGAGGCACATCTTCGAGAAATACGCTCAAGTAACATGAATTCATTGGAAGGAAGGCATTCCGAATCGGCGGCCATAAAAGCTTATGTCCATCCACTGGCCTTGGCACATCGCAGAAGACCCGTAGCTGCCGGGTGTCACGCGCCTTTGCAACATATAGATTTAACTGGCTTACTATATATTTACCATTTAGAATGAATGATAAGGACACGAGGTTTTTGCACCGCTGGGACACTTTGGGCGTTTTTGGGATCTGGATGGTGGTTGGAGGATAACATAATAAAATGTCAACAGTGCTGCGCCTTGAGAATGGGATAAACCATTTCAAAGGAGTGCTCCGACCCAAGCAAGTTCATTTGCATAAATGATAATAAGTTGCGATGAAGGTGAGCAGTCGTAGAAACATAGTGTACCGTAGGAATCCCGTTCTGCCAGTGGAATAATGCTGACCGCTCTTGCGCTGATCTCCTATTCCAAAAAAAGGACAACTGCGAAAAAGCTGGCTACACGAACCAAGGTAAAACCCATGACTGATCACCATCACGATATAGCTGGTGCCACGGTGCCAGTATTTTCGGTTGGTCGAAGCGGATGCCAGAAGCATCCATTCATCCCGCAGCAAGGCACCGCTATAAGAATTGGTAGGCGAGGAAAAGGTGAGGTAAGTATAGGATGTTATTCCGAGTCGGCACTTTGGCATAGCCATGGTTTGACGTTAAACTTGAGCTAGCATGCGGCGACGTCGGAAGAGGATATTATTTCGCTAGATTGCCACTACCGGACTAGCGAGCTGAATCATGAACCACTGTTTCTAATCTTTAGTGTGGCACGACTACTGCCGCGAGCACCACTCGCATGAGTGCTCGCGCGTTCGACCGCCCGGTCCAAGGTCGAAACCAACTTTCTACTTGAAGCCATGGGCCGCAGTTATAATGCGATCAACTCGTCCGGTAAAATGACATCCTATGAAACGCTCTGCGATGCCATCCCCAGAAGAATAAGAGTTTGGCATAAAATTCTCGTGAAGTTTGAACCGATCTAGTTCTTGAAGTTAAGTGTATCTGATCATGATAAGATAAGGATATGATCGATCACGAGACTTAACTTTCCAACATATTGAAGGGCACCGGACCGGGCCAATTGCCAGTGCTCCCGATGCGTTTGCCATCGTTTATCAGTCTTTCGCCAGCTCTCTTACTTCGACGAAAGGCTGCTATACCCTCCGCAACTTGGAGGCAAACGACAAAGTTCTACCGAATGGCTAGCACACAGGCTGCCTTGGTTAGTAGCGTATTTCTGGGCGAGTGTAATGATGTTCCAGATCTCACATCATGCGATAGTTTGGATTGAAAGACTTTTCACTTGTGAAAAGCCAAGGGTTTATCGACGGGAAATGGGTAGATGCGAAGAGCGGGGAGAGATTTATTGTTACCAGTAAGCATATCGAGGACAAATGTAGCTAGTATACATGCTTAACGTTCCGGTGCGTCAGACCCCGCGACTCTTGAGGAGCTGGGGACAATCCCTGATATGGGCTTGGTCGAGACGAAGGAAGCTATTGACGCGGCTGCCCGGGCATTCCCAGCTTGGAGCAGGACTACGGCCAAGGTGATTCGCTTTCACGTTTGGAATCTAGCCCATGAATGTTGACTTGTGATTTTAGCAACGCCATGATATTCTAGGGAAGTTCTTCAAGCTTATGGAAGAACACCACGATGATTTAGGTCGATTGATTGTCAGTGTTATTTGATATATCTATGTTGTCTTCGTCAATTTCTGACATGACGGTGCATAGACGATCGAAAACGGAAAGACATTGCGCGAAGGAAAGGTATTGTGAAGTCATTTTTGGCACTTCCACAAGCATTAAACCGTGTTCTCAGGGAGAAAACGCGTACAGCGCGTCTTTCATAGAGGTATATATATACTTGATTAAATTAGTTTATTTCACTGCTTACATCCCATTTATGGAATACAACAGTGGTTTGGTATGCAAAGACTGCAGTTCTTGGCTCATATCACTGACAGTGACTACAGCTGAGGAAGCCGTCCGAACATACGGAGGTCGGTGTTTCCAGATATGACGAAGTCGCACTAGCATTCAACTTGTTACCAGAGGTTGTACCTTCTGCAATTGCTAACTCTCGTAACATCGTCATCAAACAGCCCGTTGGTAAGCCTACTCCGCGAATATTACCTAGTCAAGGGCTGAATCATTAATAGGTGTCGTGTACGTACTGACGTTCCAGCACATGAGCCATGAAATTCTGATAGAGGACTAGGTCTATTCTTACACCATGGAACTTCCCTTCAGCAATGATAGCCCGAAAGCTTGGGGCAGCACTTGCTGCCGGATGCACAGCAGTCATCAAGCCTCCTCCCGAAACTCCATATTCTTCTTTCGCGCTCGCTGAAGTAAGAAAGAAGTTTGTTTGCCTTTCGATTGATATTTTACATGCTCTTTGATAGCTAGCGCAGCGAGCTGGTGTACCTGATGGTGTCATCAACGTTGTCCCTACTTTGAAATATGTCATTGAAGTCGGAAAAGAGATGTGCGAGAGCAAGGTGGTTAAAAAAGTGACTTTTACCGGTTCGACGCCTGTTGCCAAGTTGCTGTATGGCATGGCGTCGTCCACTCTAAAGAAGTTAGTCCTTGTCACGCGTTTTTTGAAAATTTTGACATCACTCTCCTTTCCCTAGAGTTTCCCTTGAAGCTGGCGGAAATGGTCCTTTCATCGTATTTGACGATGCTAACATTGAAGAGGCTGTCGAAAGTCCGTTCACCCTAAACCCAAACCATTGTTATTTGTCTCACGTTATACGTACATCAGGCGCCGTTCAATGCAAATTCCGCGGAACTGGGCAAACCTGTGTCTGTGCGAACAGAATATACGTACACTCTTCTGTGTACGCTGACTTCACCGCTCGTCTCGTTGAGCGGGTACAGCAATTCAAGGTCGGAAATGGCCTCGAAGAAGGAGTGTATGTTATTTTTCTATTTCTGCTGTGTCAACAATCTGAATCCCTCAGCACGCACGGGCCCCTGATCCATGACCGAGCTATTGAAAAGGTCACTCGACACGTGGACGATGCGATCGCCAAGGGTGCCCAGTTGCTCGTTGGTGGCAAAGCTATACCCAATACTAACTTCTTCATGCCGACTGTGCTTTCTGATGTTTCCACGGATGCGCTGCTCAATCATGAGGAAACTTTCGGGCCCCTAGCAGCCATCATTAAATTCGAGACGGAGGAAGAGGTGATAAATCTTGCGAATGACACAGACGTAGGGCTCGCAGGGTACTTTTTCTCGAGGGATATAGGCAGAATATGGAGGGTGGCGGAGAGGCTTGAAGTGGGTATGGTGGGCGCTAACACTGGCGTGATTAGCCAGGCGGTAATTCCGTTTGGCGGAGTCAAAGAGAGCGGCCTTGGAAGGGAAGGAGCACATGGGATTGAGGAATATATGAATACGAAATTGATCGTCTTGGGTGGGTTAGGTATACATGAGTGA